>FAPJ01021744.1:1071-12102 GCA_001485985.1 Heliconius ethilla aerotome | reverse complement strand
TTTACATTTATATTTCCATTTCTAGTGCCGAGGCAAAGTGCAGCATTGAGTTCTGCCACTCAACACGCAATACCTCTTGAATTCTGCAGAAAGTGGGGAATGGAGTGTTTAACACTAGGTTCGCTCTGCCTGCTGCTGATTAATTTTAATTTTTTAACAAAGAGTTGCATGTGACAGTATTGCTACAAATAAGTGTTTTATTGAATTGGACAACATGTTAGTTATCAGTGAATAGATATTGTCTTTTAAATGATAATGTTAGTAGATCAAGGAAGTACTAGAATTTAATACACATTTACATTTGCTCATACTAATAACGAGACAAGGGGCAGTGTTGGGTTCCTACACTCAACACATAAAATGTCATAAAAATTTGTCATTGGGTCGAGAACAAAGGGTTTTGATACTAAGTTACTAAGTCGACCATGTTACAGTATGGTCGATGAGCTGTGGTCAACCTTAAGTTAGATTTCTTGAACTACTGTCGTTATGCACTTATAGTGAGGAAAACAGTCCTAAGTAAAAAAAATATTTTGTAATCAAATCTAGATTTGATGCCTTTTACAACTAACTTCCTGCAAATGTGGGATTCAGCATGAAGTTAAAAAAAAATCAGCTATTTCTTATTTCAGCTATGTCTCCTACCATACACGCCGAGGATACGTCAACTGGCTCTAACATGTTTAACAAATATTGTTCCCAATTGTGCATTACCTGCAGCAGATATAACAAGCCATTTAAATGATTTAGAAGAAACCCACAAGTGTGTAGCACCACTTGTTCTGCTCATCGGTGAGTTGATGATGGGTGTCAATTTGATTCCCATTCAAGGGTAACAGATCCCTTTACGCATATTGTAAAGGGATCTGTTACCCACACAATGGTCAATTGTCAAGACATTGCATGTTGAGGGGCAGAGTTCAATAAATCGCTTTATGTATCTAAGCAGGGGAAAAAAAAATTAATATAATTTTTAAATATATTTAAAAAAAGGTAAATAGCTTCACTTCAGGGTAGGCAGAGGTAACCTAGTGTTAAGAGGCCCCATTCCCCACTTTACGCTGAATTCTTGTGGTATTACGTGTTAAGTGGCGAAAATCAACGCTGCGCTTTACCACGACCAGAGTGAGGGAATGAAAATATAAATTTAAATAAATATTTCACCACGCAAATATATTTATTTCTTAAATATATTTATTTCTGAGAAATGAGGATCGAACCCATAACTGTCACATTTACAATCATACATACGTTTAGAGAACTAACTTTAATTGTCACAGGTGCTATTTGTGAATATCATCCAGAGCAAATAACTGAAACTTTTAACAGAATATGGAGAATCTTCCTTAATTTACTGGACGATAACAAGAAATCTGTATGTACATCATTTTTGTTCTAGATCTTTCTTACCACTTGGCCTAAAGTCTAGATTTCTTTACTTAAATCTAAATTATTATTTCATGTGTACATTTCCTCACTTTGTTAACGAAATAAAGCCTTGAAATTTGTTGGCAAGAGTGAATGCTATTTATTAAATATTTTTTACAAATAAGTGTTATTCCACTCTATTTGTTTCAGATGACAATAAAAAAGGCGGTTTTACAAGGGATTCTCAGTTTGTTTAAGCACTACGGCGTAGAACTAAGTACTTTAGAGTTAAACCAGTTCTATGGGAAACTAGTTATATACACGAAAACACTAAAGTTTCAGGGCGGTGAGTATTGCAATGATGATCACAGATTCATGCCCGGTTTGGGGAAATGTGTTATGTTCAACGATAATTATAGTATTACTAATATTGTAAATATCAAAGTTTGTGAGGTTTTTGAGTTTGTTCCACTTTCACGAAAAAAAAACTCTAGTGGATTTGGATTAAACTTTGTGGTAATATAGCTCATACACCACAACAACATACTGGCTACAATTTATGTAAAAAATATTACTTATGTAAAGAAATATGGATATAATATAACAATTGGTCGCTAGTATTTTTTTTATTTCACGCACAGAAAAGTAAGCAGAAGTAACCTAGCAATAAGACACTCCGTTCGCCGCTTTTCACCGTATTCTGGAGGGATTGCGTGATGAGTAGCGGAACTCAAACGCCGCGGTTTGCGGTGTTAAATATTAAAATTTGTTGAGTTTTGTTTATTTGTGAGGCCAGTCGTGGCGCAGGGATACAAGGGGCGCAATTTATTTTAATTTTAATTTTCATTTCGCCACTCAACACGCAATGCCTCCGGAATTCGATGCAAAGTGGGTAACAGAGTGTTTTAATACGTGGTTCCCTCTGCCTTTGCAGCTGTGTGCGGGATCCGTGTGATACAGTGTGATATAAATACTTACTACATCTTCTATTATTTTCACAACAATATTATGTTTCAGTCTGTCTATCCATCTTGGAGGATCATCCAGGTTTGTTTCGCGAAAGACTTTCAAATGATGTTTCATTCAGAAATTATTTGTGGAATTTAGAAAATTCGCGTTCGGTCATCTTATCTGTATACAAATGTGTGGCTGACACTGTTCAAGAAGCTAAACTTGTGGTAATTGAATGATAATACTGTATGGTTAAAGTATCAAATCTTATTCCCCTGCCCCTGCGCCACTTTGTCCTTTGTTTCTCTTTTCTGGTATGGCGGCGGCGTATGTAAAGGCGGCGTCGGGTTCCAATAGTCAAAACGCAATTTGAATTGGTTGGAATATAAAGTGTGTGTAAATGAACATTATGAACTTGGTGTGAAAGAAATAATGATTGCTTTTTTTTAAGGAAATAATAGAGGAACTGGAAAAAAATATAAATTCACAAAAATATTACAAAAAAATCACGGCGTTGTATGCCATATTGTACATAAACACAAAATGCACGGCAAATGCAAATTTAAATGAATATATAGACATACAGACGGTCGATTTCGAAATCCGCAATGGTAATATCAATTACGAGATTTGCGATGCTGTGAGTATTTCTTTTAATTTTTTTTTACCTCCACTTTTATCCCACACGTAGCAAGATAGGCAGAAGAAACCTAGAAACCTAGTGTTAAGACACTTCCCTTCCCCACTTTCCGCCGAATTTTTGTGCTATTGCGTATTGAGTGGCGGAATTCACCGCCGCGCTTTGCCTCTGTACGAGAAAATGAAAGTGGTAAATATTTTACTTCCCCGAGTGGAATCGAACTCACAACTGTTAACTCACGCTTACAGTTTTTTTCTGTTTCAGATATTCTGGTGTATCAAATCAAAAGTTCTATATAGTGATAAACTTCTACAAACTTCATTACTTTTCTATGAAAATTTCACTCAAAATAAACGGAAGGAACTTCTACAATGTTTTATAGAAGCTGATGTCGCCATTAGAAAGGTAAGGTTAACAAGATGATAGTGGAATCGATTCCTATGAAGGGTAAAAAATTAATGAATTTATATATCGTCAGACAGAGACAATTTACGAGTTTAGGATTGGAGAAAGGAGTCTTGACATTGTGTATTTTGTGCTTATTTTTTTTTTATTATTTTGTCACACTACACACACTATACGCTAAACTCAAAAACAGCTCAAGCGGTATTTTTGCAAATTTGGTGTTTGTTTTATTTAAAACGGGTAATCAGGTATCAACGACCGACAAAGTTGTTCGAAATTTTACTTTCCATTATATGGATATTGTCTTTAAAATGATAATGTTATTGGAACACGAAAGTAATTCAGATTAGTAAACTATTATTGGTGTAGTTCAAGCGGACCGCGGACGACGCTGTGAGCGATTACTAACCTAATAAAAATATATATTCCAGCCTGCATCAATATTCCTAACTAACTATCCACAGTCGTTAGTATGGAGTGACCTTCTTAAAATGATTGACAAAAATGAACAAAATGTCAATTCCGTTATAAAATATGTCCAAAATTACATTATAAATGTTTTAGAGCGAGAAGAGAACAATTTAAATAATAGAGAGGTAATATTATTATACATTCTTTCTTTTTTTCAGTTTCTCGCTGTATCGCTCTTTTAGCAGGGTAAGCAGAGGGAACCTTGTGTTAAGATACTCCGTTCCCCACGTACCGTCGAATTTTGAGAGTATGATTGATTGTCTGTTGCGTGGCTAAACCCAACGCCGCGGTTTGCCTTGTCTCTCTTGCTCTGGTAAGAGCGAGGCAATAAGAATATTAAATAAATCATTCCCTCTTTGGGAATTGGACCCATAACCCTCACATTTACAGTCACACGACCGTGCCGCTGTGCTACGGCGGCTTCGATTGCTTATTGATTAGAGTTGCCATTTAATTAATTCATTAAATAAAGTTCGCAAGGCAGAATTTTTTTTAATATTCTGCCTTGCGTTCTCATTTATGTCGTGTCTAAGACAACAATATTTAATTGCGAACGTCACCTAGGCGTAGGCTTACCTGCTAACATCCTATTAAACGTTTTAAAATAATAAATGTGTTTTTGTCAGCACTACTTTAAATAAAACCACAGTTGTAACTACTCTATTTTTACTTTATTTCTTTTTTTTTTAAGTTTATACAATTATTATTTTATTTCCCCAAAAATGATAAGTTTTTTTTTTTCAATCTCTTAATTTATCACATCAATTTCTTATATCTTCTGCTATCTTGATTAATTCCTTTAGTTTAAAATATTTTACCCTATATGCTGCTCTCGGAAAAGGAGCACTTCCATCGTGTATAATTATGTTTTTATAATTTTTAAAATTTATTTGTTTTCTCTACTATATGAAATAAAACCGGATTTACATTTCCTTTTAAACTTACGTTTCTTCTTTTTAACTTCCTTTCTTTAGTATAAAAATGTACGAGTTAATAACGACCAAAAACTAATTTATCAGGTTTCCCCTCTAAACCAACAATAAAACTATGTTGTTATGGAAATTAAACCCATCACCACCTCGTTCTTACTATAATCTCAAAATCACTTTTTTAAAACATTTATTATTTCCAGGTTTTACCAAACAATATAAAATCGTTAGCAACCATATTAGCGTTCTTGCCTTCGCTAACTTCATTTAGAGTGTTATCAAGATATGCTAAAATGCATAAAGAGTTTGTTCCCAGCGCTATATTATATGGAAATGACATAAGAGGAGAGGTGAGTCACTCCGTTTCAATTATTATTTTGTTTTATTTATTACTGCTAGTAAATTCTTATTTAACAACAAAATCGCCTTCTATATAATAATAATATTTTCTTTCAGAATATTTCCATAGAACATTGTTTAAACGATGACGACAAACTGCGTTGTAGTGTATCGTATGTAGATAGAGATGATTATGTCGTGTCAGAGATGATTATAGCTTTGGAGGTGAGTCCGTCATAATCAGTGATTATAGTCATAATCATATATTTTTTTAGTTTCAAGCTCTACCCCGCTTATAGTAGGGTAGGCTGAGGGAACCTAGTAACCTAGTGTTGGGACACTTCCGTTTCCTATTGTAAAACATTTATAAATTATAATCCTATTAAATTATTATAGTCATTATAATTTTTTTAAAACGTATAATATTTTGAACACGGCAGGTCTCGAACCTGCGCCTTTTATATATTGTACGCGTGCTCTAAATACTAAGACAGACATCAAGCTACGTAGAAATTCTTATACGCGCCCTTATAGGTTATTTATATTGTTAGTATAGTCTCCGTACTCCTACTCCGTAGGCAGATTTTTGTAGATTGCATTATTATTAGTTAACATTATAATTATGCTTTTTAGAGCGTTATGGTCAACAGTCGGGTTTTAGTTTTAGATTTTTTTTAAATATATTTATTTACTTAGTATAAAATAACACTAAGATATTTAAAACGTTGTAATTATCTATGACCATAAACATTAATGATTATAATAATAAAAATCTTGACCCCTAATCATTATCATTAGTCAATAATATTATAAGACTAATCACTTTTTTGTACTGGTGTTTTTTTACAGACGATCCTATCAAGGACTAACGTAAGTGCGTCAAACATAAAAAAGGCTATAAATAAATTGGAAAACTTAATACAAAGAAAACAATTAAATGAAGAAGAAATGTCTAAGGTAAGTGAATGCTTGTGAGGTTGTCGTAGGTTCTTACAGTACGATCGTTGAGTCGTGATCGCCCTGAACTTAGATGTAGATAGCTTCGCAGATTTACACTTAGGACCTTTCTTAATTTTGATTATTTCCTTCCCTATGAGTGTTCAATGCGCAACAGTTCAGAAAGCCTAGGCAGAAGCATGTTCGAGTTCCCATAAAAGGGAGTGAAATATTTAATATTTTCATTTCCTCGCTCTGGTAACAAGGCAAAATCGCGGCGTTGAATTCTGTCACACAATGATACATTCTGCATGTACAGTAGGTTAGTTCCACGATGTTTAACGTTATGTAATATACATAATATATAGTTTTTAATAAAGTAGCTATAAAACATAAAAAGTATTTATTAAATCATACCAGTTCCTGAGATTAGTGCGTTCAGCCAGACAAAATCTTCACCTACATATTATTGTATATTGTTATTTTCTCAATTTCAGATGTTATATAAAGTGCATATTGTTTATCAACGTATAGACAAAACTAAAAAAGATTATAAAATATTGGAAAGAAATATTATATTGTTTATGGGTAAGTAAGTACAAAAATATATAAAAACTTTAACTTTGACCTGCGACTTCCCTCGGGTAACTTGCTTTTTAATGACTGTCAATGATGATTTAAATTAATAATTAAAAACCCTCGACACAAAAATTACTTAAAAATAAACAAACAGAAAAGACCTTTCTCCAAAACAGCTGAACATATTCCCTTGGACCATGGCTAAGAACACAGACAGCCATGCACGTATAACACCCCTGTTTTCTGACGAAAATACATTTCAATTGTTTTCAAATTATGAATACATTTTATATATATATTTTATTATAATAGAAAGATAATATATATTTTATTATATTTAGCTCAATATGGCCGATGTATACAAAAAACAGAAATGAATAGTACATTTATAAAACAACTTGAGAACATATTGATTTGGGAAGTTGATAATCGCTTAAAGGTAAGAAACATTCTATTAACACTCGTGGCGTTGTTGTTGACGGCGGTAGTTCTCGGTTGACATTTGATTTGGGAGTTAATTTATATGCATAAATTGTTTTTTTCTCTACTACGACACTACATTCTCCACTCACACACGCTCTTCCTCCTCTTGAATTCATGTGTGTGTTGAATGACGAAACTCAACGCCGTGCTTTGTATGACCAAAGAGGAGAAATAATTATAATTTGAATATGATCATTCTCACAGTAAGTTTCATATGCTGTGATGTAACATCACGGCCTCAAATAAAGATTTCACTTCAACCATTTTAATCAAGCGGAGAAACGAATAAAATTCGGGTCCCTGAGAGAAAATCGAACCTGCTACCATCGTGCCACTACGCCACAATGACGTTTAGTTAATTTAACATTTAAAATATAAATTTATAGTTGAAATTGGGAACTCTCATCGTACAAGCAATGGAATATGATAATATCGATGCACTCAATATATTATATAAGTTAATATGTTCTAAACGTAAGTACATCTATTTATATATGTTTATTGAAGCCAGACGTGGCGCCGAGGCCCAAGCGTGCGACTCTAAACGTCAGGCTCTGGGTTCCATTCCCACTCGACGAAATGAAATATTCAATATTTTTATTTCCTCGCTCTGGTAACGAAGCAAATCGCGGCGTTGATATATATCACTCGACACGCAAATATTCCAGAACAGGCGAAAAGTGGACAACGAAAGTGTCTTAATCCGAACAGAAAGTCTTAATATTACGTTCCTACGTTCTGCCTACCCTGCTACGTGCTATGTGCAGGATACAGCGTGAAGCTTAAATAAATGTATTCTGTTATTAAATGACTGACCGACGATGCAAGGAAACATACTACTGGATAGTATAAACATTGAAATTGGGCATGTTGGTATAGAATTCTTTGGGAGTCGTTTCCGTCCTGAAGTTATCAATACGAGGTTTATTTTATTTAAGGATTTTTATTACTTTTGATTTTTTCCTTGTCTGTGAGTGAACAATGCGCAGAAGAGCCATTCCATGCCATACGATTCGTCGACCGCACTGTAGGTAGAATAATAAAACAGGAGAGAAAGTTTGTTTGTAAAGTAATTATTTTTGTTCAAAATATTTAATATTATAACCAAATAAGTAATAAAATAGACATCACCATATTGGAAACTGGACAGATTTTAATGAAACTTTTTTATTGTGGCTATTACACGTGGGCAGGATTTTAGTACAACGCATCCATATATGGTTTATTTGTATTCACTTCTCCATTATGGTGGACAAAACCAAATACATATAACTCGACTTACTCTAAAACACCATAAACATATAAGAACTACCTCTAACTTTCATTCGATGTTTCAAGTATTTAAATAATATACAGTGGCAATAAGGAAGGATGCGACATTACGAAAAGCTTTTCTCTTAGTTATCACGAAATTGTCACGCTCTGACGTCGACCAAAACGTAACGAATGACGCGAAGAGTGAGTTGACGGGTGACGTAACGCATGACGTGATGTCAAATTTGTGGGAAGATGTTGACGGTGTAATGGAACTTTTTCAGGTAGAAAAACTCTATACAATAAGGATTACAATTTGAAAAGAAGCTTTTAACCGGATTAATCGCATATATTTAGTATTAGCGATTATCATTTTAAAACCAATGATATACCTATATTGAAATGTAAAATTTCCGCAAGAAAAATTTTAAAAAAATAATAGATTTTTGGTTCTGTCTCCTCCGCTCTGGTCAAATAAAATTACAAATATCTAAGAGTCAAATATGATACATATCACATTCTAAGAGCTCTGATTTAAAATCTTCCGCTTTATCCCTAGCGGGGTAGTCAAAGAGATCGGAGCGCCGTAGCTCCGTCCTCCACTTCCCGCCGTTCCGTTCCGTTACTCAATATATATTCTTTATTATCTATACTCCGTTCCCAAAATGCCACCGTCTCGTTACCAGCGCGACAAAATGAAAATAATTTATTCCTGGAGTGAACACCTAACCTACAAAAATTGCGTTTACGGTCAGATGCCGCTAAAAATATTTAATTTTTAGTTTATAATGGAAGAGAAATCAATAAAGTCACGTAAAGCTGCTAGCAATATTCTTGACGAGGTGCTGAGATCAGACGAAAACGAATTACTCGAGAATCTTCTGGAAAATCTACTGATTATTGATCTAAATGACTGTGAGTATTTATTATCTTTTAAAATTCTCAATTTGACCTATGCATGTATGTATGTTTGTCCGCGATTATCTCGCGTTTGATTGGACCGATGCGGTTTTCAGAAAAACTTTCTTTGTTTCACTTTATTTTATATTATATTATTGCTTCACTTTATATTGTTTATATTCTGTCACGTCTATTATGCGACGGTCTGTGGTCTGTAAACGCGACTTAAGAATAGGTTCGATACCCACTCGTTATTTTTATTTACTCGTTCTGGACAAAATGAGGCGTTGAGATCTGCTATTCATCACGATTTTAGACAGAAAATTCATCGTCATTTCATTCATTCGTAGTGGGCGGGAACGGACTGCTTTAACACTAGGTCTTGCCTTAAAAAACAAAAGAAGTTGACGTTCTATTAAAATATACGCAATCAATGCTTCCAAAATAATTTATTATGTTCGCATAATTTAGTTTTGAGGGTTATACTTGACTTGAACTTGGAATTTAAATTAGTAGTACAAATTTTGACGTAAAATGAAGAGGGTGAAATGAAAACTTTTGGTTAGAAATTTGTTTAGCTGCCCAGGGTTAACAAGCGAACACAAGATAAACGAGTTTTCAAAGAGTCGATTCATAGTTAGATCTCGCTACTTTGGATTAATCAGCTTCAGGCTGTATCCCGTACATACTAGAATAAATAGAAGGAACTCAGTGTTGAGACACTCAACTTTCGAGACATTACATATTGATGTTCGGAACTTAACACCGCGCTTTGTCTTTGCCTATTATTTTTATCTAATTAATAAAGCCTTATTTATTTTCAGCAAACAATCAATCCGTCTTGGAACTTTTAGAAATATGTATTAAAATGTTGGAAACCAACAATTTACTGTCCAAAAAGTTTCTTCCCAATATAATTTGCAGAATATTGAACATAAATAAATACACCAATTACATATTCAACACGACTGGAAATCTTTTCACAGACAAAATAGAACTGTTCGATACCAACGTTATAGATGATACCATAGATAATGTATTAAAAATCATAAACAAAATGGGAAGCGATGGCAGATTTAATATAACAATGGCGTTGACTTTTATAAAAAAAATATTTGATTTACAAAAAAATAGCAAATCTATAACAGAATATTACTTTGATGGAAATAAAAAAATCAATTTGTTTATATTGATTGATATTAAAATAATTTTCCAATTGGACGATTCAAAATGTAGAGAGATCATTTTGAGAGATGATTTTTTGCTATTTTTTGATGAGTTCGATCATAATTTTTGTAAAGACGGTATTTTTGATTTTATGAGGACATATAGTGATAATTTGATAAAGACTAACAAACGGGTGAGTCTAATTTGTGTGTATTTTACTTCTTAATAATATTATAAATGTGAAAGTTTCTATAGATGTATGTTTGTTCCACTTTCACGCTAAAACTTCTGAACGGATTTACATGAAACTTTACAGTAACATGCCTTATACATCAAAATAAAACATAGGCTACAATTTATGTAAACATAATTTGCCTGCAACGTAACGATAAATTTAAGCGGGTGAAGCCGCGTTCGGGTCGCTAGTATCTTTATATGTCGAAGAAGTCGTCTTTACTCGATGAGTTCAAAAAAACCTTTTTTTGAATTTGCATTTGAATTGGAGGTTGTCGTGGCGTAGTCGCACAGCGTATGCCTGTCAGTAAACACGACGGATGTGGGTTCGATTCTCACTTAGGATCAAAACAGAGGGCGGCGTACAATTTACTA
>FAPJ01021667.1:174-11912 GCA_001485985.1 Heliconius ethilla aerotome | reverse complement strand
TTGATTCCCTTTATAGTGTAGAAATATGTGTTTTTTGCGATATACACATCCATATATTTATAGAAAGTAAATATAGAAATATGTTATGGCGTAGATTTGAGTATATGGTTTGAATTTTAACTCGATATTTCCAAGCGTTCCTGAGATAAAGGGTCTTGGCAGACATACAGACAGTAGGACTAACCACAGAGAGATCTTATAAGGGTGCCTTTTTTCCTTAAAATTACGGAACCCTAAAAACGGTTAAGTGCTAACTGAATGACTTCAACTTAAAATCTTTATATAAATTGTGTAGCAATTTTAAATAACAATTTTAAGAGTTTATATTAAAACAAGTATTTAAAAAAACCTAATCTTGATCGTCGAAATTAAAAGCCCTAACCTACCTTAAAAGGCAAACATTCTTTTAAATGACCTAAGTAATTGGTACAATAGCTGTATACTCGTTTAATTTTATTAACACGAAAGACCTATTAAGTAAAAAGAAATAATTTTATGTTGTTCATAATTGTAAATGCTAACAAAATACATTTTTTCGTTGTTAATAAATTGTATATGTTATTTATGGATTTCCACATTAAAGGTATTGGTTATCTATTGTATCGTAAATTAGGTTATATAATAAAAAGTACAAGTTTTTTTAGTAATAAATCAATATAAATGGGGCTAAGTTTAAAATTGTATGTTTTTTGGCGGTTAATGAATAAAACATAGTTGAACTGCTCTACTTTAGATCATAAAGTTGGTGAGTACTTTAAAAATAGTCATTTGTCAATGCCAATTTGTACAGGCGGATACATTTAAGTTATAATAAAAAAATATATATTTTGGTAAATAAGGTTTTGGTATCAGGTAATTTTGGATTTAAACCTATGTTACTAATATAGTTTTTTTCCCTCCTAAAGGGAAGTGACCGACTGACAAAAATCACACCACATGCCATCTTACTATCTTTCATCCTTTTTAGGACACTTACAGTACTGAACTGTTTTTACAACCCGGGAACCTAGTATTAGGACACTCCGTTCCCATTGGGGAATTTTCGTTCCCCACTTTCCGCCATATTTACAAGGCATTGCATGTTGAGTGGTGGAACTCAACGCTTTACAATTCAGTGGCAATCGAACCCACAACCGTCACGTTTGAAATTGCAAGTTGTGCTACTGCACCACGATAGGCTCGAAGATTATAATATTAATAATTATAATGACCAATTAATGAATAAAAGTTAAATACTTACAAACTAAGGCTTAAATTATATTAGAATCCATAGTCCTATATAATATATTCAATATGCAGCTATATATTACTAACATAATTATATATATCATCAAATGTTCCTTTGACAACTAACTAAATCACAAACTTTAATTCACTTTCAACACAATTTAAATCAAACGTATGTAGATGTGTGTTGGTCCAGATACACCCATAGTGCTGACATTCAAAACTTCTCAAACGAGGTAATGTACGAGAATCCTCAATGAGGTTGAGGTAGAAGTTTATTTATAACTAGTGGTGTGCCCTGACGTCGCTCATTCCTTTGTGTTTGGTTATATTAGATTTTTGGATGTTATAATCTTATTTATGTAGTTTTATGTTATTTGTTGCTTGTAGAAAATTATAAACGCCTATGTCATAGTTATCATAGATATTTTTTCGTTTTAATAGTAAAAGTCTGTCATTATGTGATCTTTATGGGTCTAGATTTTTCAGTGTCCACTGAAACTCTAAATGTTAATTTTAAGGAATTTCGGCTTGAGTTTATATAAAAAAAATTATAACATTAAAATAATAATAGTACGTTTTAGTTACAAAATTCGAATATAATCTAAAACGTTCACTCGCTAGCAATATCCAAATTATGAATTGATTAAAATTTATATTTCCCTAACACAAAATCATTAAATTTGCCCATTTATTTTATTGGAGAAATCTTCAATAATAATCGTGCTACTTGATAAAATTAATTATCTATATTGCCGCGTCCTGCCCTTGACAGCTTTGAGAACTCCTTTTATTAGATTTGTTTGCAAGTCAGCAGAAGTAGAACAATTGTGAGTTTTAGTTCTAATAAAGCATTGTTATGGAAAGCACGTCCAAATATTGCTTTGTCAGACAAGAACTGAAATAAAAGGAAAACGTATCTTTAATTAATAAATCAAAATTTAAGAGAAGTTCGTAGCGCAGCAGCACAGCGTCCAATTGAAAATGCGACTGTTTTGGGTTCGATTCTTACGGTGAGAAATCAATTGTATTCATTTCTTTTCTCTCGTAGAGATTGTATGTATTGTCAGGTGATACATAACAAGACAAAATGCGTCGTTGGGTTTCACCATTTAACGTTGAGAATGGAGTGTTTTAACACTAGTTTCCTCTATAACCCTGCTATATGCTAGACTAATTATGTTTAAAATTTAAGAGAACAATTTAAAAGTACAAGTAATTTGTTAAAAATAAGTTAGTAATTTTCGCCATTCGGTAAATTTCTAAATAATAATATTCACAAAGTTTCTAATAAAGACATAATAAACATGATTTTAATTAAACATAACCTGTATGACATTAGATACTTAGTTAAAGATAATATTAGACACCTCTGTAAGAGGCCCAGAAACATCGTGTGAACCACAGATGGTTAGTTGATAAAGAATTGTTCAAGTACTTTATTATAATGAACCTTATAATGAATGTAGAATTCTGGTTCGTGGCCACTCCAGAACCTTTCTACTGCAACGGCCATCGGTTTTCCTACGTTTAATTCATCTACCTAGATGATTATCAATAAAAGTAAAATATTTATAATCAATCCATCAGTGGTGCGATAGTTGATTCACAACAACGGTAAAACCTATAGCAATATATCGAATACCAGTAAAATTAGTTATTTTTGTTCATAATAGCTTTTTATAAGCTGCAATTTGTAAGCTGTACAGCTTTTCTTAAAAGCAAAATAATGGACGAAGTGAAGTATCAGAGAGCTTCTAGATAAAAAGTATTCATAATATACATTGTAGATGTAAGTGATCGGAATCTCCGACGTCTCGTAAAAGTTAACGATTTGAAAAGGGGATGGCTATCACCTAGTTTCTAGTTAGATTTTTCCTCTTAAGTGCCATTAAGTAATTTCTGAAATATCATACCAAATTACAACTTAAAACTTGAAACTAACTTATATTAAAAACTTAAGTTTTTTAATGTGTTAGTTTCAAATGCACTTTTTTGCAGCTTCACGCTGTATCCCCCGAATAATTTGTATAAGAGGGAACTTAGGAATCTAGTGTTAAGACACTCCATTCCTATTAAGACATTTCTGTTCTTCTCTTTCCGCCGAATTCTGGAGGCATTGCCTCTTCAGCGCGACTTGCCTGATTATCAGTACCCCTGCGCCACGACTGGCCTTTCGCCGTTAATTTCATTTTGAGGCGCAGAACTTAACGCCGTACTTTGCCACACTAGAGTCAAAAAATTACAATCAATATAATCTATTAATAATATACAATATGTTGACCGGTTAGATTAATTGTCTGACAATATAAATAATATTGTCATCGATCAATCCATAATTATTGCCCTTCTGTTTGTTACTTTATAAGATAAAACTTATTAGCTTTTTATAACCAGTGATGATTGATAGTAGTGTTTAGATGTAACAAGTGTACATGCGACAGACATAAAATTTAATTATTTACTCTTTATGTATTTAAGGTGTTAGTTTTAGGTCCTTCCAATAAAAAAAAATAAAATAATAAAACTGAGCTCCGGGACCGAAGGTTTAATGAGAAGTTCATAATATATTCAATCTTGAAAATGGAACGGTAGGAAACGGTAAAAATTGATATATTTAAGTTTAATTCCTTTTCAGTATACATATATTGTCTTAATAGTAAGAACAGGTTGAAATGAAATAGTCCTGAAACTAATCTACAGAAGACCCATCATCACCGATTGTAATATGAAACGTACGAAAACCGATTAATTGGTCCAATTGTCTGGATCAGTTTGACAAGACACGAACGATGTAAAGACAAAGTTCACATGCAAAAGTCGCTCTTAGATCCACCCGGCGATTGGATTGTCTAGCAGGCGAAGTTTGATAGCTTCGAGAAATGTAGTTAGATATGATAGTTCGTGTATGCTATGAATTATACTTCCAACGCTGTGAGCTATTCGGGACACGATATGAATTGGTAACTTCCCTGCGTTTACGATCTCGATTGGGTGAACTCGAAGGTTATCGATGGCATCGAGATATTGACGGTAACTTACAAGCAGTTAGTGACAAGTTGATATTAATGTTATATAAGTTATTATTATAACTGTTATTATGAAAATTTCCAAGTATGAGATACGAGTTGGAAGTTTGGAAAGACTATAACTTAGCTAAACAACTAATTGTGAGATATGTGAATAGAGATATTATACTCGTAACTTTGGATAATTGTCTTTATCTTTTACTCGTGAATTAATAAAATATGTTACAATTTTTTTTTTATGTTACAAATAGAATTTATTTTGTGAAATAAAAATAATTATAGATATTATAAATTAACATAGGGTCTATCAAATAATATTTTATTTAAGTTGATTTCATTCAACTTCAACTACATATATGTAACTTGAATTAAAGTGAGGTCAAGAAAGTTTTAACAAGAGTAGACTTAACTGAAATCCTTTTCTCACAAGCAATACTTCATGATCATATCAGTATACAGGATTTTCGTAGCCAATGGAAGAGTTACAGAACAATTGCAACTTTCTAAGACGGGAAAATAAAAATACGCGAAATGTAATGTATCTGCAGTTTCTCGTGAAGATTTTAGAATAAAATTTCATATTTTTTGGTCGTACTAAATTGTAACACTTATATAATTAATCAAAACAATATAATTGTGTTTCTCGGTAATTCGTCAACTACGTGTAAATTTAATTACCAAATTAACAAAAAAAATATTTTTGATCATTTTAAAAATAAGATCTTAATATTAGCATGATGGAAACAGGCATATTTTTTATCTACGTGATAAAACACATTTAACATTTCAATAAGAAATCTGCAATATCTCTCCGTGAGATCTTAAGTTACAGTTATGGTAATATTTATTAAATATTTTTACATAAGAATATGACAATTTTTTACCAGAATTTGGTACTTAATCAATGAAGTAAGAGAAGAGTAAGAAACAAATCCATATTATATAGTCAGCATAATTTAATTTAGGTCGATTATATTAATACGCAATAAATTATATTGGACCTCATTCTAGAGTAAGGGCCACCCATGTCTATTTGAAACTTCTTAGAATTTATAATAATTACCAAATATTAAAAATAAAAAGATTTCATAATTCTATCAGTTTGAAAGAAATTTGCATGTATTTTCCTAACTTTCACGTATTTAGCACATTTTCTCTTTCTCTTTTGTTTTTTCAAAACCTTTAATCACTTTTTCCTCTAAGTTGTACCACACAATACACTTTTAAACTTAATACCAGTAACAAAGGAGGGCAAACTTGCTCGCCCTGCGATATTTCCCAAGCTCTTGATAACCGTCGAATGCTCAGATTCCAACTTACGGTTCACAAAAGGTAGATAGTTCGATCCATTTCTTAATAAGTTTGCTATATGTTTTAACGACTATAGAACGAAAGAACGAAATATCGTTGTTTGTGACTTGTAGGGTTCCGGGTATGGCAAACTTGAGTTTTGTTTATTTCAAGCTATCTTTTAGAAATGCTTTCACATTTAAGTCCAATTTCTACTAGTACAAAACATAAATGTAATTTCAATGTAAATAAACATTAATAAATTCAACATTGAATTTAACAGAAAATATTAAGATCAGATTTATTAATTAATAAATTTTATTATTAATTATTAAGTGTGCTTAAATTGTCAAATACAAATGTAGCATAGCTAAAATAACAAGATTACGTGAATGACAAACGTGAATTACGCTAAGAGCTGAAGTTTTCTCGATAACGGAGACACTATACAGTCCGCCACTTTTGTTACAACTTTAAGGTATAGGTTTTAAACAACCTTTAGCGTGTACTTGGCTGTAGCACTGTGCACGAACTCACAATGATGGAGTGGCTGCTCGGAGTTGTGATATCTTACCGTTTAAAACTGTGTAGAAAGCAAGTTTTTAACTTTTCCATATAAGAATAAAACTGATTTTATCTTGTTATTTATACTGAAATATGTTTATTATGTCTGTTTCTTATTCTTTTTATTGAAAATAACATAATGTTATTAGCTAACTCTTATCTATCATTTATTTTTGGTTGTGAGAAATGACTTTAATATGTTTTACGAGTATAAATATAATAAACAACTACGCAAGAAAATTCAAAGTATGTGGCGATATTTAAACTGCATTTTCACATGTTATATTGAAAAAAAATTTTAAAAATATTCAGTAGCCGATGCAGTATCACTGCAATTTATATCGCTTATCTCTTAAAATATCGTGTAAAAATTACCCGGAACTGTTCAATTTGTCACAATCAATCATTTCACACATGACCTTATCAGGTCATAATAACATACTTCAAGTATCTACGAGTACCAGGCACAGCAGACATTATTTGATAAAAAAGTTGAAGTTAATTCTTGTTAAGGGAAATATAATAAGTAAAAGTTTAAAAGTCCATTTTTTTTATTATCACTGCTTTTTTATACCATATTTGCACCTATATTAATCATTATCAACAGCCATCTTCTGTCCACTGCTGGACATAGACCTTTTCCAATTCTCGCCACCATACTCGATCCTCAGCTCTTTGGACCCATCCGCTTCCCGCCAACCTCTTTATGTCGTCGGCCCATCTGGCAGGCTATATTAATACATAGGATAAATAATTCTCTCTCTCTCTGCCTACCTTGCTGTGTGCGGGATACAGCGTGAAGCTGATAAAAAAAAACTTTTTCTAGAAAACGGACCTGAAAGGAAGTAAATACACCATCGATTTAAATACGCACTACAGAAAACAACAAACACGATTGTAAAATGTTGTTATGTACCATATTACTTTGCATAGTGGGGAAGCGTATGATTCTTACGGCTTCAATAAAATTGTTCCATAAACTAAAGTTTACAATCGAATAGGCTTCGACCCTTTTTATCGATGTTGGATTGAATCTGCGAACGTAAAAGCAATTGATATGTATCAGATATCAATAGTACTTCACAGGATTCTTTTGTCTATTTATTTAAAAAGGCTATAGATAACATTGGCTATGGTTCCTACTGAAATAAACGTGTTTCAACACATCAAGTAAATGTGTATGGAAAATTAAATAAACGATATAAAAAGCATGGTTTCAAATCATAATTTGGTAAATTTTAGGGTTCCGTATCTTACAAACACAAAACCCTATTAGAACCACTTAGTTATCAAAATTAAAATATTCTTTTAATTGGATTATAGCTAGTTATAATTAGTTTTAGAAACGAAATTATTGCTATCGAACTAGAGTAAAACATTAATTATTTAATTAATTTTTAATTAAAGTAATTAAATAATTATAAGCATAACTTTATATTATTATAATTATAGTTACTTGCGATTCGTATTCAAAGCACTTAACAAACTGGTTCTTAAATCCCCTGAACTCTAGAAACAAACTATCCATTTAATACAAACCTGTTAAATATATTGATAGCGGTTCCCTTTATGCATTGGCGTGGGCTCCTACAAATCTCCGGCTTAGCCTCGCTTACATGCGGCGTTGCCTCTGATTAAATTATTTCTTTAGTAGTGAATAATTATACAATTAATTATATAAAACGTGTTTATTAGATAAGAGTGGTTGTTTTTTTAAGCACGTATTAGAAAAAATCTTTAGGACATTTTAAAAAAATATATTTTATTTCTTTGTTCTAGTATCGAGGCAATGCGCGGCGTTGAGTTTCGTCATTTAACACGCAATGAATTGGGCGTAAAGTGGCTTAACACTAGGCTCCCTCTGCCTATCCTGCTACATGCGGAATTTAGAAATGTAGCTGAAAAAAATTAGGAAATATGAATATTATTGTTTGTTACTAATAGCATTTTTTTATTTGTTAGAAATTGTTTTTTAGTAAATAGATCGGCCAATTTAATAAAGCTGATACTTTCAATAGATTTATTTACATACTAACATCAGTGTATTCGTCATGTTTGCGATATGCAATAAATTTTTAACAATTAAAACCAGAAATAATGCGAGTCGGTCTCGCCCACCGAGGGTTCCATACAAATTACAGCTTTTAGCTATTAACTTTCAATTTCAGCTTGATACATTCTAATGATCTTGACAGACGTAAAGGAAACAAAAATAATTCTATTAGAGACCTATTTCTCTCTTTTGAGGTACGACATCATAAAAATAAATTAGTTATCTTCTAAAACGAAATCTTAATAAAAGTTAATATAAACTTTGAACGTATATTGTTAAGATGAAACTTTGCAAGGGGTTAAGGTATACTGATTGGAAAAATACACGAAAAAGGTGGTGCTACCCGAATAAATTGGCATAAGGGGGTGCACAGAGATGGCGGCCCCCTTTGCTACTCAAATTCATTGTAAGTTTAACTTAGAAGTAATCGACGATGAAGTTGGCTGAGCGTCCTCCCTTTATATTAAGTAGCGGAAAGGCCTATTGTTGACTTCGACTCCCGGGAAAAGGATAGTTAATCCGGGGATAAGTAAGAATGAAATGGACACATCCATAAACAATTGCTTTTCAATGTTTTTTTCATTTTTAATTATTGAAAATGGAACTTCTATACATTACGTTGAAGTAAAGTAGGTATATAGTATTATATATTTAAAATTATTTAGAGATATAACTCTCCTTATAATATATATATTTATCTTTCCTTGTGAATATAGTGTAGTACCAGAGGCGGAACCAGGGGGCAAAAAAGGTTATGGCCATCTATACGTACATGTCAGGATATGGAGAGGTTGCAGTATCACATATCAAGGTTTAGGTTATATTGTTAGAATAACAACCTCAATAAGCCATGAAGCTGTATGAAAACCAGAAAATATGATGTCAATTATGGCTGTGCATATGGTCATTGTGACGAGGATGGATTTGCAGTTCAAATTACATTAGTACTTAGGCAAATATCTAGTAGTTATATAATAGATATATGAAAATAATGGCAAATGGTTCACATTTAAACGATTTTTTTTAATATTTTGGTTCGTATTATAGTAAATTTAGTTTTAAGTTTAATTACTTAAAGTAACGTCTTTATTCCGCATTTACCGAGTGGTGGGTATCTTTTAATTTGGCAGCCTCACGTATCTTGAGCGTGCAACTATAATTATGCAAGTTTTATTGTTCAAAGAGGTGCTCCGACGCCAAACTGCTATAATTAAAAACACAAGGTATTCTCAAAAGCTACTTACGTATAAAATAAGAATTCAAAAATTCTTTCACATTTTAAATTAAAATTTAAGAAAGTTTTACCTAATTTTATCAGCATTTTAAATGTAAGTAAGAAAAAGGAAGTTAGGTAATTTTTATAGCCTTTTTCTTACAAGGCAAGTAAGAAAAGGCTATAAAAATTACCTAACATTTTTAAGCTTCACACTGTATCCCGCACATAGCATAGTAGGTAGATGAAACCTAGTGTTCAGACACTCCGTTCCCCATTTTCCGCCGAATTCTGGAGGCATCTCATCTGGATTTATATTTTTTTAAATTATATACATAGGTATACAAACCAAATATTATTTATGTAGCAAAAGAAATATATTAAAATATATATATCTAGTATACGAGAGATAGATAAACAATAAGAATAATAATCCAATTAATTTCCAAAAAAACACCTCAATGCCCTCCTCGAAGGGAGGTATCCCGATTATCATAATGAAATTGCGAACAGTGCGAACTGGAAGCTATAAGAAAAATGGTAAAATTTGTGGCGTTAAATAATATCGTTAAACGTAAAGAAAAATGTTCCAGCAGGATTGGGTGCTGCCTCTGAAATTGCAACTCGTATATTACACGGGGAATTTTCAATTACGACAGCGAGCGCCGCGGTTTTTCATTTATAATGTGACTTTTAGGCTTCGGTGGGGGTCATTCGTAACTGTCATATCATAGAATAGATAATTGATAGAATCGATTTTTTAGGTGTAGTTCTAGTTTTTTTTTTAGTGTTTTAGAGTATCTAATTTAATGCTTTTCTTGCGTTTTTATGATGTATATTGTGCTTGTGAGATTATGCGCTTAGAATTTGAGAAATATCTAACATTTACACAAGCTAGATATATGTAAATTACAAATAAACTTTAATATTCCCACGAGTGCTGTTTGAATCTACTACTATGAGATACAAATATTTCACAATTGAACCTTGAACAGCAATTTGTTAATAAACTATACATTATTGATTAATAATTAAAACTTATTAAAGATCTAAGCTTATTTGGTTAAAATAAAAAACATATATGTAAAAAATATCTTTGTGCCATTTTGGACATAAACAGTAAATTATTGATGTTATTTTCAAACAATACACGCCTTCATTCAGTTGTGGTTTAAAGTCATCGAGATTAAAAGCGTATATAATATAACATACTAACTGGAACGGAAACATTATCTTTACACATATTCCTGAGTATATTTTATTTAATAATGCGGAATATCTATATAAGTACTTTCCTTATAACGTCTGGTTATAAATCTAAAGTAGGTACTTGAAGTAGGATTTTAAATCTTAAAAGAAAATGTGACTTTAAATTATATAATATTTTATTTTAGTGTAAATTAAATTACCTATGCATCGGATTTTAAAATGGTTTTCATTAATAGACAAATTGATTCAAGAGAAATATTATAGGTAATAATATTTTGTATACTCGACTGTACTGGTTAATTTTAATTTTAGGCAAAGCTGGATATGCAAGTGACCTGGAAATTTAGTGTTAAGACACTCCATTCCCATGACCACCAGACATATGAAACAGCCATAATAAGTCTTACAGCCGTAGTCCAGGCGAAGTATCAAGCGAAACGTAAATTGTAAATATAATTAAAAAAAAAAGGATTATTACTTACTTAATCTATTCTTCTAGAGGCCGTGGCGCAGTGGTACAAACGCATAACTGAAAATTCAACAGGTTGTGGGTTCGATTCCCACTCGAGGAGATGAAATACTTAGTGTTTTAATTTTTTGCTTTCATTGGTAAACGCGCAAAAGCGCGACGTTGAGTTCCACCATTCAACACGCAATGCCTCCAAAATTCAGCGGAAAGTGGGGAACGGAGTGTCTTAACAATAGGTTCCCTCTGCCTACCCCCCGAACATGAATGGCTACAGCGTGAAGCTGAAAAAAAAAACTATTCTAATGAAATAATTTTCAACTTCATTAACATTACGTCAACTCGATTTACCTGACGTATTTTAATAAAACTATTAAGAACTTTAGCCATCACTATGAATGCTACAAGTTAATGCTTTTAAAGATAACATTTTGAAAGTAACATGATTGTTTAATTTCAGAAAATAACTTAAATGGTTGAAAAACAACTATAATGGACAGCTAGAGAGGTATTTTTGACTATAAAACAATAACAATACTTGTAAGAATAAAAGATCGATTGCATATACATTGCAATACAAAAAGGATTCTAATATAAGCTTCACGCTGTATCCCGCACACAGCAGGGTAGGCAGAGAGAACCTAGTGTTAAGACACTCTGTTCCCTACTTTCCGCCGAATTCTGGAG
>FAPJ01021653.1:8835-19152 GCA_001485985.1 Heliconius ethilla aerotome | reverse complement strand
ATAACGTAGTTCACGCGGGTGAAACCGCGAGCGGGCCCCTAGTATTATATAAAATGTTTAAGACGGATAATAAGGAATATAAATTTAATAATTTCAGAGTATTCCTCAAAAGATAAGAAAGAAGCCCACCGATTACAAATTGCGTGCCTTCGTCGGTCTCATGTTCCTCGCTGTGGTGTTCTTCGTTGGATTCGCATATGTACTCTACCACCAGCAAGCGCTTACCAAAGCGTACTTCCAAAGTGTGCAATTTAACGAACCGAAACGTCTCATCAGGATATTCAATACAGATGACGTGGAAATTTTGAAGGCCACCTTAGGTAATGATTTTTATTGATAGATACTTACTATTAGTGATTTTTTACTAGTAACCTTAAAAGATCAAGAGTATAAGATACCTTAGTAGTACATAAAGAAATAATAAAGTTAATAAATAAAAAAAAATGTTTTATAGTTTCATTTTGCATTCCGTACATGGCAGAGTAGGCAGAGGGAACCTGGGAACCTATTGTACAGAGACTCCGTTCCCATTGAGCCCAATTTTCCGTCGAATTCTCGACGCATTGCGTGTTACGTGGCGGAACTCAATCCTTCGCTTTGTCTCGATACCCGAGGGAGAAAATGCAAATATTAAACATTTCATTTACCAGAGTGGGAATCGAACCCACAACTGTCGTGCTTACGCTTCTTCTTTTACGTCACGACTGATTTCAAATTAAAACTTAAAAGTAATATTCTAATTTTCAGCTGTAGGTATTCAAGGCAGTCAAAAAGCTTTCCCATGTCTACCTGAACATCGCCTGTCAGATGGATCAGAATGTTTAGAGTGGTTGCACAATCTTCGATTCTACCTCAAATGCCTGCCGCATGACCCTGGTGTAGATAACACTACTTGCTATTCAGTTCATTGGAAAGCTTTGAGAGCAGGTACATTAAATGTTTTTTATTCGTAAGAGTTTGATCGGTTGAAACTTCAAGTGATGCAAATATAATTTTTAGAAACATGCAAGACAAGGCTTTTAAACTAGAACTTACAATTGGCACATGAACAAAAAACATAGTAACTCAATTTGCGATTAGTTATGCTTTGTTCGGTATACAATAGACTAAATTAAAAATTCTAATAATCCCGAAACGTCTGGTCTTTTATAGTGCAGTATTAGGGAGCTTCTACTTTTCTTCAATAACATTTAATTAACAGATTAGCAAGATATACTTAACGTAAATACACTTTGTAAATTTTCCAGATGTCACACCAAATGATTGTTTCGATTGGAGCGACACAAAAGTCCATTGGTTTGGAGCTGGGCAATCTAATAATCTGACTTGGCCTTTAAACACAGGAACTATAGATTATACGCCATTTATTACTGGCGACATGCAAAAATCTCAATGGAGCAACGTTTTGACTCGGTATCTTATTAATTCTAAAGGAGCAGCACTCATTATTGATGATGAAACACCGTTATATATTTCTGTAAATATAGGAAGGAAAGAAATATGTTTAAAGGCTAAGCATGATGAATTTGCATTCGCTAACAAACTGACAGAGTTTCCGGAAATGAAATATAATATTTGTACGTCTAGAGATATGAAGTCGCTACATTCATCAATACATAGTCATAGACGAGCGCCTTTATGGGACGGACTTAAACCAGCTGATATAAACACTTTGGATTCCCTTATATCAGAACCGGTATGGCAAATTGCTCCTCGTTTCAAACACGAATTACAAGACGAAACTATATCTAAATATACAGAAGACGTTATTAACTTAGGTTTTCTAAAACAAGGTCACGTATTAATAAATGAATTTTGGCAAAATGAAATCGGTGATCTGACAGTTGATACGAGTCGATTTGCAACGTTAAACGTAACTGTGGACAAACTTCACAGACGAGGCTTTAAAGTAGCGTTTACTATTCAACCTTTTATAAGCACAGAAAGTTTTAATTTTGTTGAAACAGTACAAAAAAGGCTTTTGATAAGTGAAAGGAATAGTGATAGAAGAATACCAGCTTTGACAAGATTTAAAACATTAGCAAGTGCTGGAGTATTAGATATAACAAATGAAAGATCTGTACCCTGGTTACAAAATAAATTACAGGCTGTGATCGATGAGTATCATATAGATTCGTTTTACTTTGACCTCGGTACGGCCTACGACATGCCACATTACTATAGATGTGAGAAACAGTTAACTAATCCGGATCAATACAAGACCATATTTGTTAAAACATTTGAAAAATCTTTAAATATAATAGGAGTATCTTCAGCTATTAGTTTACCTCGACCGCCTATTTTCGTTTCTTTACCACCATTTGAATCTACATGGGAAGCATTAAAACTGGTTATACCAACAATATTGACTTACGGAGTAAACGGTTTCCCCTTTATAATGCCTGGGGCAGTCGGTGGTGACATTTACTGGCCTGGTAGTGAACAATTTCTCCCTTCTCCTAAAGGTTCTTTAGAATCTAATTTGAATTCTACTCAAGACAACGGTATTGCGCTTCCTGAGAGGGAGTTGTATATGAGGTGGTTGCAGATGGCTACGTTTATGCCCGTTATGAAGTTTACTCATCTGCCAAGTAAATACAATGATGAACGAGTTCTAGAAATGGCTAAGAATTTGACTTTGCTGCGACAGAAATTGGTAAGTTTCACAATTATTATAATTTCATAATATACCATACTTACAGCTTAATATTTTCCTGGTCGGCAGCAAATGAATTTGTAGTTATTTAAAGTGAAAGATAGTTCTATTTAATAAATAAACAAATAAAAATGCACTTCTTTTTTACTTAATGAGCAAATAATTTTATGATCGTGCATTTTAGTAAAATTTTCAATTAATAAAAGTGCCAAATAGAAATATTATTTTTTTTTTCTATAAATCGTTCCAGGTTACACCTCTACTCCTAAAATACAAAAGAGAAGCATTAGAAGAAGGGCTACCTCTCATAAGACCATTGTGGCTAATAGCAGATGGAGAAGCACCGATGCCTGTGCAAGATGAGTTCGCGATAGGCGACGAGATCGTTGTAGCACCAGTATTGAATAAAGGAGAGACAATGAGAGAAGGTATGACATTCATACTAAACTATAAAGTATTTTAAAACGAATAGTTCTTGCCATTTTGAGGTACTCTCAGCTTATTTTTAAATAATTTAGTTTAATCAGTTAGCCTTTAATTTTATGTTACACTTTATAGAGCTAGATCTTAGAAGAGGATAGTTTTAACTAATTTATTACTTTGTATCCCATGATCTGATCGAACTGTAAAGACGATTGTGCGTTCGATCCCCCCTTGGGCAATTAAATTTCTTTAATTTTTTGTTCTCTTAAGACGAAGCGTGGCGTTGACCTCCACAAATTAATATACAATGTCTCAAATTCGAGGGAAAGCGTAGAACGGTGGGGGATACCAAGATTGTTATATGCGGGGTAAAGCCTAAACCTAAAAAAGTTATCACTTATTTTATTGTGATTAAATTCCAGTCTTTTTTTTCTCTTTCAGTCTACCTCCCAACAGGATTATGGCAGGACGGTATCGATGGTTCTCTTCGAAAAGGCAACAGATGGATGCACGAATACAAAGTTCCTACAGATCGCGTCGCCTACTTCTTGAGGAAACCTGACGATTTACGTTTTAAATAAGCAATTAATTAAGACTCGACTACAAAATAATAATACTAAATTTTGCGTAGAAGTGGAACAAACATCCATCTTCACAAATTTTTACCTTTACGAAGTGGCATTGTTTGAATCGTCAAGTATAATTGTGTATTCTCTAAATATTTTTTTTGTTAAATGAGTACAATTTTCTTCATGTATTTGTAGTCGAGTACCAAACAAACCAAAGCTTAGAAAAATATTATCATGATAATATTCCTATACTTTTTTGTTTTTAATTGTTATACAAAAAAATAATAAATTGTTTTTTTCCTACATTTCCAATATTTACAAAGTGCTAAAACATTTAAAGTAAAACTTTGAAAATGTTGGAAAACAATGAAAAATTCATTTTGCTTGACTGTTTTGTGTACGTGCGTGCAATTAAATTAAGTTGAAACAAAATTAAATAATTAATTAGTTTTTAATTACTAAAGTATACAAATCTTGGTCTCTTTACAGAATAAATAAAATTTAAATTTAATTATAAATATTAATAATCTATTTAAATAGTAAAAGACCTATATGTTTTCATTTTATTCTTAAAACGATGAAAATTCTGAAAAAAGTAGCCATAATTCTATTCTATTCTTAAATTTTCATAATCTCTTATTAGAAAGAAAGAGAGATAAATCCTAAAATCTTATGCAAAATATTGCTTTTTGAGTATTATTAACAAAATACGTAACTTCTTTTAAGTTTAACCACTCTTAAGTTAATCGTAGTAAGCGTGTTCGAATACCGCGGTACAACAGATTATATCATAAGTGTATATATATGGAATGATGTAACTAAATATGGAACTCATTATAATTTTTGAAAATATCATTTCCTCGCCCTTATAACGAAGCATAGCGAAGTGTTGAGTTGCCTCACTTAAGACGCAATGTGGGATTAAAATCAACATCGCAAGATTGGAAGCACCACCTCTACAATATATAAAAACAAAGAAGAAGAGAAGTTAGAAAAGGTAAAGGAAAATTATATTGAGTTCCATATTTAGTTACATCATTTCACTTCGTAGAATGGGAATCGAATTTACTACCTGTCGCGTTTGTAGTCGTACCCTAGTGCCCCTGTACCACGACTACCCCAATGTACATGAAAGTGAGTTAACTTAAAAATAAATAATTTGCGAAAAAGCTTATAGCCATATTAATGACCACTTATAAGAAAAATATTCAATTAGCTAAAAATGCTGAAAATTTTAATCTAAGGAATTATGAAAATTTTAAAGTTGTCACTTTCTTTCTAAGCATATATACTATGTAACTACATATACGCTATCTTTCTAGAACAAATGTCTGTACAGTATAAATTTTAGTTTTCACTGAGATTCCCTTAAATCTAGTCCTAATTAAGGTGTTTCGATATTTTATTTTGCATTAAAGTGCCTTTATATTGATCGATCCTTATAGAATAATTTCTCTTTAATATTTTTATAGCTTTACTGTGTCTCACACGCAGCAGAGGCAGTAGGCAGAGGGAACATAAGAACCTGGCGTTTAGACACTCTGTTTCCCTTTTTCTGGGAGAATTCCTGGAGATTTCCTGAAGGTATCGAGCCCCCAATCGCTTTTACAGGCATAGACTTGTGCCACTGTGCCACGACAGTATCTTTAATATTCTAATTATCAAATTTAAATAGACAGAATATTTAAATACTATTTCAAACTCAGTTTTTCCCGCGACTTTCTTTGAATTTGAGATAAATTAAATCCCAAAAAACAATTAAATAAGTACAATAATTTTAGTGATTTAGAATTTCAAATTGTTAAAATTACATATTAGTGATTTAATGTTAGGTAATTAATATTATTTTGTAATTGAATTTTTTGAGCGTAAGCTAATAAAAAATAAAAATGTCTTATATTATTATTTTTACCGAAATACATTCCTATGAAAAATATTTTTTTGCTTATTTCAAAAGATTATTTGTAGCTGTAAGTGAAATATGTGATTTTGTTCTTTGTATCTGTTGTAATATTAGGTGTTGATATATATTTATTTAGATATACGTAGCGGTAACGACACGATTATTCAATTGAGATAACTAAATTAACCTTTTAGTTAATATCTACAAGAGAAAAAGAAAGGTTATCCTTAACCTTTCTTTATTTCGCCACTCTCTAGTAATAACAAAAATTGTTATTCATATTTTTTTATAAAAAAACGTTTTTATTTCGATTATCGTGTGATTGTCGCTACGTGACGTATAAATTATTAATTGTTTATGTTTAAGTTAAAATGTATTGTACGTCGTTAAATATATACATTTATTTCAAACTTTTTGTTTCATTTTGAACAGGATTTATTGAGTTTAAATAAGTTTTTAGTTTGAACGTGTCATTTTTAAAATCTCATCAGAAACGTAAATTAAATAATATTAATGAGGGAAATCCAATATTTATTTAAAAATATAAATGTGTGAATCTAGTATTTTTCGTGCTTCCTAACACATAGTATGCTAAGCAGAGGGAATCTGGGAACCAAGTGTTAAGACTAAGAGCGAGGAAAGGAAAATTTCAGTTTTAGTTCAAATATTTTGTTTCTTTAAGTGGGAATCAAACCCACAGTCACACGCCTGCTGACCGACTTCTAATTGGAATTAGTATATAATTCGAATTTTATGTACGATTATTACCCAGCTACGTAGTATAAAGGTAAAAATAATAAAATTGTAACATTAATATTGAAAAGAAATTATTGAGATATTGGCGGCTCTTTTCACCGGAACTGCCTTTCGAGTCAGTGGTTACTTTATAATTAGACGATTCAAAAGTCTATTTGAATAAATAATATTTTTAATTTTATCTTAAATCTGCGGGATAATATTTGCGGGATACAGCGTGAAGCTGATCTGATTTATATAGATACATATATGTATCTATATAAATTTACCTTTGAAGTGTGCTCATAAGATGTTTGTGTACGATAATGGGTTCAAATTCCGATTAGGTATATCTACAACAGAAAGGACTGACAATATAAACGATAAAATGTTTCTTTAATGGTCATGTTAGTGACTTGTAAATAGGCAGTAGGTAGGTGAAAAGAGAGAGATAGCGTGCTCTTGATATTAATAAAAAAATATATTTTACGTTCAATAAGAAACAAAATGTCAATACAAAACTCAAAACAAAATGAAATCAGCCATAACATTTTTGAAATATTTTTATTATTTTAGTGAACCGTACACCTCACACACGCCGAATGGTTAGCGATGACTGATACAATGATTGATTCATATTCGATAGTTAATTTACATTAATACATTAAATTACAAATACTTAAAGACCCACAAGAGGACATCATTATTGAAATTATTAAATTTAAATAAATTTCTAAAATACAAAACACAAAATCAGTCTCTTGCCATCAAGCGTGCACTTTTCCTAAATAAATTTCGACTTTCATATATCTTGACTTTGTCAACAAATTATGTACAGAAGCGAAGCCATTTTTATCTAAAATACCTATTTGAGGTCTTACATTTGCAGCGTTTTGAATTTCATTCGATTTTTCTTGGTGAATCTTACAAAATTTGTAGTAAAGTTGATATAATACATCGAAATTTTTTAAAGAAACGCATATAAACAAACTAGCACATCAGATGTTAGCACCAAAAAGCCTTCCAATCTTACCTACAGCCTCCGTATACATTTCGATTCATAACATAAATCAATTAGAAGCTAGATAAATCCAATTAAACTTAACGTTAATTAATTTAAATAGTCTAGTCCGAACTCATCCAACGCCTGCTTCTCCATTAGGAACTATAGAACAACTCGATCTTTACTTTCTCCGTTGCACCATAAATATTGATATAATTAACGACATATCAAGCGCTAATAAAAACAAACATAATATCAGTGATAATATGAAGAATACAACATTTAATAATTTTAATAATGATTTATTTTTCAGAGCTATTGATGTTCACTAAGCTGATACAATTCTTAATTTTAATAACATTTTAATATTCCTAATATAATATGCATTAATTAGAGTTCTAGCTATAAAATACATAGTAAAGTGTCAGGCCTTGGAGCCAGCGGAATTGTGGGTGCCGGCCGAAACTTGAAAGCCTAAGAACACTCCCAACACTCAAAAAGCGATGCCCACTTTGAGGAGGAACAGCGATCTAATTTAGACACTTATGTTACAGCAGAGCTCGGGAACTACGCCACTACAGCAAAGCCAAAGTAAATCGAACGAGGCGAGACAACAGAAGATCAGGACCCTCAAAGAGTGCATCGTCGTTTGATCGCTAAGATTTAAATAAGATTCATCTCCCTGTTATTCCCACTCACAACTTTTTATTTAAGCCTTCCGAAACATAATTGTGCTCACACAAACAACACTCGGCTCAAACGTTAATATAAGTATGTATAACTACAAAATAAACACGCGTTCTTTATAATATTGTATAAAATAAATATATAGTATCCTCGTACAGTAGTTAATGTACCTGTTGATGCATTTAATTATTTTATTACATTGTGCTGGTGCCATCAATTATACAGAATCATTTTCTCTATTTTTTATATTTATCTATAGTTTATATTTTATTTATAAAGTTTGGCAAATAAAGCGATGTCAGGCGAGAGGAGCAAGTCGGCTTAAAACTATGGATGACTTAAAATTAATTGACTCGAAATATTCAATTTTATTGGCAAACAACGAAAGGAAATGTTTATCCGAGGAAAGTTCTTACAGCTTAACCACTATGCTAAATGGTAAGTTTGATGAATTTTGTCAATATCACATTCTCTCACACAATTTAAATGTAATTTTTAACTTAAGCGTTGTTCTAACAAGATGGTACCTGTACACGTAGACAACTGACGTTCAATAGGAAACAACATATAAAAATGCTATAAATCAATTCACACAGGAACATATAATAGCTACGTGTCAATTATTTGGGTTGGAGTCGACTAGAGTTTTAAACTATTCAATAAAGTAGACCAAATTTTTGCCAAACCATTATAAAGTCAGAGATTCTGTCAACATTCTGTACATGAAATGAGTTAAATTTAAACAACACTCACTTAAACTATATCGCATCGACGCAACAAGCAGATTTGAACTTAAAACAAAGGTAAATATATTGTTTTTTTATTTGTATTAATAATTCTAATAAAACATTTATTTAATATGGAGTAAGCTCTCTATCGTCTTAGGCTGATTGGTTTTCTGGGAAGACAATAATATCTCAACTTGGTCAGGACTAGTCAACTATAGACAATTTGGTGGATGTAGAAGTAGACGAAAGACAGGCACAGTTCCGTAAACTCTAAACACGCCAGATTCTATATTACCCTTCTCTAGCCACGCATTTGGTTGTGCTGAAAAAAACATTGAGGAATCTATTTTTATCTACACAACCTGGCGCAAACAAGTGGGGATATTAATGCCTCCAGGAATATAGGACATAGTGATGTCAATTTATTTATAATTAATTTACGTAACAGTGCAAGCAGCACTAGTTCGTCGTACGACGTTTATAAGTGTCTTTTTAAGACAGTTATTAAAATATATTCTTTATTTTAACTTTCAATCACATTACAAAACCATTCGTGTAATTCAGATGAAATTTAGTACTCGTCCTTGATATCTTCGTGTCGGCACTGGACTCGCGTACACTACGTCCGTCGTAAAGCGATTCGCCAAAATAAAATTTGCATTAAGTATTTATCATTATATTAAATTACGTCCTACCAAGAAGTCAATGCTTTAGCAAAATAATTTTTCCAAAATTTAGATATTTCGCACAAGCGGTGTTTTGGCTAAACAAAATGGACTGGTTTCGCTAAAAATCGTGTATAAAAGCTCTACTGATTGTATAAGACCAAATTCAAAAATACCGTCAGAAAAATATTTTAAATGGCATGTACTATTTGTCAATGACGCTACTAGAAAACAGTTTTAGAAAAAAATGGACGTTTCCGTTATTAGGTCGAGAATTTGGTTTTATTGACTTTGGAGTTGGATATAGTAAAGGAATCGTTTCAGGATCGACACTCGGTCGTCGCATAAATAACACTACACATTGTTTAAGTCTACGGGATTAAACTCCACAGCAGTCTGTTGATTGCGTTCTAATATCACATAGATTTTACTATTTGCAAACTATCTCATACGAAGTAGCTTCCTCCAATTTAGGTGCTTTTCAATGCTTCTTTCTTTATCACAGCCTTAAATTCCTACAACAATAAATGACTCTTTGGTACCCCATTAAAAAGCACCTATTGAGTGAGTTAATTAAGGAGGATTACTTCTTCGATGAGAAGGCTACAAATAGACCCGACACCTAGAACTCGAGCCTATAGGCCGCGCAAGATGTCTCGTGGTCTTGTAAGTTGATGGTACACCTAGAAGCTGATGGCGACAGGTCGATCTTGTATTTCTCAAGCGCCTCTTCATTCTCGGTCACCCAGTAGCCAAGGACATCGGTGTCGTACGTGGGAATTATCGTTACTTCTACAAAAGAAAAACATTAGTTAATAACATTCAAAATTTTATCCTTAAATAACATAACATAGTCCAGGTGTCGACGCAAAGCGTGGCGTCGAGTTCTGCCACTCAACATACAATCCAGAATTTGAAGAAAAGGTAGCGGAGTGTCTTACCACTAGG
>FAPJ01021649.1:0-15341 GCA_001485985.1 Heliconius ethilla aerotome | reverse complement strand
CCCCATTTTCCACCGAATTATTGGGGGCATTGCATGTTGAGAGACGGAACTAGCCCACGCCGCTGTTACCTTGACACCAGAGCGAAGAAATGGAAACACAAATAAATATTCCATCTCCTCAAGTGGGGATCAAACCCACAACCAGTCGGGTCTACGGTCACAATTTGTGCTCCTGTGTCACGACTGGCCTCAATAATGTGTATAAACTTAATAACAATTTCAAATTACCTTATGCTTAGTACCATTAGTGTGTTGACTAAAGATAGGATTGACAATAAACCTCCGATATCCTACTTGGAATATCAATCTTTCCTTGCTTTTTATTGGTTCATCTGTAGCACCCGTCCTCTTCAAAACAACATTCATCAACGACATCTTGTGTTCGTGTGGTAAAAGACCAAACACAGAAGTTGGTGTGTTAGGATTTGAAGTGCTATACACTTTCCATAAATCTTGACGGACTCCTTTCACATGGATTGTTATATAGTATCCATACTGGAAATAAATAATATTTATGAGGGAAATAACAATTTATTTAAACATTAAATAAAATATATATTTTAAAATTTTTTGTGTCATTCACTTGTCAAGATTAAAGTATAATTTATTCAATCCACAAAGATATTTGTGACAATTTGATTTAAGGTGTGGCGCAATTGACGTTTCTGAGTGCAGCTTAAGAACCAAAGATTTACATTAACATTTCAGATTAACGTTAATGTAAATCTTCAACTAATGTTTTAAGAATAACTAATATTGAGAAAGTTGTAAAAATATAAACAGTAAAATTGAACCTGCACTTTATGAGGACCATTTTTAAAAATTTTAAGAGGCCAGTTGTGGTGCAGCGGCACAATCAAACACAAGAGGTTGTAGGTTCATTTCCCACCCTAAGAAATATATTTAATATTTTAACAGTAAGTGAGGAACAAAATGTCTTAATAGGAACAGAATGTGTTAACACTAGGTTCCCTGATTCTGTCAGCCTACCCTGCTATGTGCAGGCCATGTGTGAAGCTTACCATATATTCAAGACTCTCTTCAAGTTCTTTAAACACTCTCCTCCTGGTCCTTTCATAATTTTCAAACTGAAATATCCTTGCATACTCCTCTGGTAAATTTTCTTTAGGATCCCATGGAGATGTTCTAAATGATTCTAAGCCTCTATATCTCACAAATCGCTCCCTCGCTGGGATATCTTGAGGAGTGTCAACCTCATCTGGGAACTGCTGATCTTCTTTAGCCGCTGCTAGTTTCTTAAGCATTTCATGTTCTTCAAATGCATCAACAGTATCATTATATTTTTCATCTGTAGGACCAACTTCCGATTCTGCCACAGATTCAAAATCATTGTCCTCATTTGCTTCTTGATCTGAACTGTCTTCTTCACATGACATAAATTCTTCATTATCATCATTTTCATCATTATCATTATTGTCATTATCAGATCCTTCAGAGTTTTCAGCATCAGATTCTACAATCCATGCAGCTTGATAGTCTGACCAACCTTTAGGAACCTTTTTAACCCTTTTCTTGGTCTCAATGTTTGCCTCTTTGATTTCTTCATCAGTAGGCCAGGTTTGTTCAGCATCCATTGGGTCAGGGATATTTTCTGATTGAAGAGACTCTTGTTTAGAAGGATCTGCGACATGTAATACAGAAACTTTTGTTAATTCTGCATCCATAGCATCTGATCTCACATTTTCTTTCCCTATATTTAAAGGGTGTGGATCTTCTGGACCATCTATCCTAATCATTTGGAAATCACCTAAACCACTTATATGAACTAAACCATTTACATTTAAAGGCATTCCTCTCAGGTAGCCACTAATTTTTAATACACCACTATCATCATCAGCATTTGGCATATACTCAATGTTTTCAGCAAGCATGTAAGGTCTCTTTTCTCTATGGTGTAATATATTTCTTTTCTGGTTACCAATACGACGTAACACATTTAAACCATCAGAACTTTTGTCTAGTTGCATTATTTTTTCTTCTGGTAACCATTTAGAAATGAGTTTCTGCACATTTTGTTTTTCAGATGTTCTTTTTTTAGGATGAACTCCTTCTATGTCCATAGCTGCAACAACAGGAGTTGGCATGCCCTGTGCCATAGAAAGAGCCAAAGCTTTTTCTCCCCACTCATCCACTGGTTCATCTAAAGCTGAGCTGACAAACAATACTGTATCAGCAATTTTCAAGGCATCAAGTAAACCAAATTCATCATTTATTTCTGGGCATACAAATGAAAACCGTTGCTTAAAGTTTGGTAAGCTGAAAATAAATAAGGCTTTTTTTTAAATAAATCACAAATAAAATTACAAGTATATACATAATATACTTAAAGAAAATAAAAAAAATACTTACGCTAGATGTAAAATACCATTTGGTGAGTGACTCACAGTGGCCCCTTCTGAACATGTTTTAAGAATAACTAATGCTGACTGAACATCAAGTTGGGCATTCAAAGGTACAACGCAAACTAAGAAAGGAGGATTTCGATTCCGTCCAATAGCTCTTTTCTTAGACAAAACTTCGTCTCGTTTGTTTTTACGTATTTGTAAAGCTTGGTGACGCCGTTCATCTTTCTTTAGTATGTGGCGATTGCGACGAACGACTTCTTTTATATTTACTTTGCCTGTAATATAATTTAAAATATAAAGTTAGTACAAAAAATACTAATAAAATATATTATATTAATATAACCTGACCTTTAACAGCAGCTGAAATACCGCGTTTTGATCGATGGCGGGATTTATGAACTTTATTACTTTGCTTTAAGGTACCGGAACGATGAGCTTGCTGCATTTTAAAACATGAAATATATAAATCACAAGAGAAATAAATATTACAATATTATTCCAAATTATATGTCAAGATTCACATGGTGTTGTCTACAAGACATTTGACATAACATTGTAAAAGTGACATATTTCGAGAAATCAATCAATCGATAATAAAATTAACAAAATAAGTTACCCTTAATGTATTTTTTAAAAACTCCTTAAAAAGCAACAAATATATCAGTTTTTTATGAAAATCTATATGTATGTCTCGGGGTGATTATTTTAATAATTTCTCTTAAATTATTATTCATTTAGAATAAAATTCAAGTGAAATATTTTAAATGCTTATTTATACATTATAATTATATGTATCGTATTATTATAATAATATAAAATTATCATTGCTGTACACAAATCTAATAACATTAATTATTTATTTCTAGCTTAACGTCTCTTATACGTGGTTTAAACACTTTTGATGGCTCGGCAAACGCTCAAAAACTCCAACGGCAAAGAGTAAACACCTCGCAAGTGCTTGCTCCTTTCAATCTGTTTTCAAAAACCGACACTGATAGGCGACAAGCAATCAAAAGCCACGACAGACGGGACGTTTACATACTGGTGTTTGTAGAAGCTCGGCAAACCTTCACAAACGTATGAACGCGCTATTACAAAGACTATTGGTATACTTGAGGCTTGCTTCATTTAAAATTCTATTTTAACGTGGTCATAGGTAATAGTTATAATATAAACGGTGTCTGAAAACAATGTAAAATATTTTTTACTTTCAGCATAAAGTGATATTATTACAAAAAAATATATATCTCAATGTTAAAGAAGATTTACATTATGGCAACATATTCCACGCCAACATCACAGGTCACGTGACGTGACGTTGTGGACGTGTCATTTGAGAATTGCTCGTTGGTGGCGTTGCGCAGGTTCATTTTTGTAAAAGTGCAGTTGGAGTCTTATTATTGAACAAAAGTTGAATGGTTTCATTCGAATAAATCGGTTGATATTTTAGTTAGGATAGTAAAATCACAGTAAATCAAAATGGGAAGTGAGTATCCTTTATATTAATCCTTTAAATTAGTGAATATATGTAATAATAGACACGTATTCTCCATTTACCCGAATATTTTTTGTTAATTTATTGCATATTGTAATAAACGTGTAAAATAATCCCTATATTTTCTATTTCAGTAAAATTCCTTGAAGTTATAAAACCATTTTGCAGTATATTACCGGAGATAGCGAAACCGGAGAGAAAGGTGAGTCTCGGAAGTAACAGTAGTTATCGTCTTGTTGTCTTTACACCAATTTCATATTGGAACATTTCTGTATTAATTTGTGACAAGATTTCGCAAAGTAATTATATAAAATGCTACAACATAAGTGAAAGTATCACTTACCTATTGTATGAATTCCTTTCAAGAATAACTGTACATTAATTGTTGTATTAAAATTACATAAATATAAATTACATTTCTTATTTTTCAGATCCAATTCAGAGAAAAAGTATTATGGACAGCAATTACGTTATTTATTTTCTTAGTATGCTGCCAGGTAAGCAATATTTGTGCCACACAATCAAATATAATTTATAACCTATCCATATGCTAAATATGTCTTGCTACTTGTTATAAATATAATTATCCAAAAAATATACATTTCTTTAGAAGTATTTCATTATATTTTTTGTTCCTATCTAGTGAAAGTAGACCAAAGTAAATTAATAAACTTTTTTCTATATTATAAGTTTAAATTTTCTAAATATAATCAATTATTACCCCAATAAACTCAGTAATGTAATATACATATTTATAATATTATATACTATTTATGAATTAGAGATTATATTTTTTAAACATTTTAGATTCCACTGTTCGGTATAATGTCATCAGACAGTGCAGATCCTTTCTACTGGATCCGAGTGATCCTGGCTTCGAATAGAGGAACCCTCATGGAACTTGGTATTTCTCCGATTGTAACCTCAGGTCTCATCATGCAATTGCTTGCTGGTGCTAAGATTATTGAAGTTGGTGACACTCCTAAGGATAGGGCATTGTTTAACGGAGCTCAAAAATGTAAGTTTACTGTTAGTTTACATTTAAGAGAGTAATTTGAGGCCATAGTTGCGCAGTTCTTCAGCTATCTGACTGTAAATGTCATAGTTTTGTGCTAAATTTCCACTCATGGAAAAAAATATTTCACTGGGGTATGACTCAACTAAGCTACTCAAAAATGTGTTTTTTTTAAATTTATTTGTTAAGCTCATAATACAAACAAATTTAAACAAAACTGATTATATTACTATATATAATGATAGAAAAATATTTTTTAGTCAAAATATTTAAAGGCAATTTGCCAATTTTTTTCATATTTATGAATTAGGCATTGAGCCAATATCCAAACTCATATAATTTTTTTTTTAAATAAGATGCTTTGAATTGTTAATATAATATGCAAAATAAAGTTAAGGCATGTTATTAATTATTAAGTCATGTAATTGAATGAAAATTGACAATAACCATATTATACACTTACACTTTACAGCATCTAGATGTAAATGCAACAACTGTGGATTCAATCCCCATTTGGCTGAATGTAAATTTTGACTGAAATTTCATTTCTTTACTCTTTAAAGTCATGTCATTGAGGCATTGAGTTCCACAATTCCACATCCAAAATTAGGGTGGTAAGAGATAAACAGTGTCCAGGCAGTACATTCTCGCTACCTACTCTAATGTGTATAATCTATAGTTTGAAGCTAAAAACATCTATTATTCTTTTGTCAACAGTATTTGGCATGGTGATAACAGTGGGTCAAGCTATTGTATACGTTATGACTGGAATGTATGGAGAACCAAGTGAAATCGGTGCTGGAGTATGTCTGCTTATTATTATTCAGCTGTTTGTTGCTGGTTTGATTGTCCTGTTGCTTGATGAGCTTCTACAAAAAGGTAATTATATATTTAATGGTATTAGTTAATTTGCTTATTTTTAATAGAAGTACTTAGAGATTAATTGACATATGAATATTTATATTATATATGTCACAGACTAATTGGTTTTTTGGAATCTAACTGTAATTATACTGAAAAAAAAATTTTTTTTAGGTTATGGTCTTGGATCTGGTATTTCTCTCTTCATCGCTACAAACATTTGTGAAACAATTGTCTGGAAAGCATTCTCTCCTGCTACCGTTAATACTGGTAAGTAAATTAATAGAATAAGCAACTAAAATAACAAGATACCCATAGGAAATATACTCGGCTGCAATCTAAACAAGGAAAATTTCTCACACTTATAAAGATACAACACCATCATCACTAAACAAAGTCCCAAAATTACTTTGATAATAGAAAAAATAACAAATGCTTGCAATTATTTCACTTGATATGCTCATATGTAAGGTACCTTTTTTTTCAATTATTGTTTTTACTAAAATAGCTGAAACAAATTTTTCAAAAAATTTCTGTATATTTATTAAGAAATTTATAAAAAAGAGAAATGTAAGAATAGATTTTTATTTAAGAGACCGTTTTATAAACATCAAGTATACTCATAACATACTTGACATTTATAATGGGAAAAAGTCATACTATGAGTCATAATATTGATTTAATAAAACTATTACACAAAGTGTCTCTTTCAATTAGGTCGCGGCACAGAATTCGAAGGTGCAGTGATAGCACTGTTCCACCTCCTCGCGACCCGCCCTGACAAAGTACGCGCCCTGCGAGAGGCCTTCTACAGGCAGAACCTGCCCAACTTGATGAACCTTCTGGCCACTGTTCTAGTCTTTGCTATTGTTATATACTTCCAGGTGAGATGTGCTTTCTTTTTCCAATTTTTTTGTTAATCTTAGAGTGAAGATAATCTGAAGGCGCGCTTGTGCTAGTTATCAGAACAAGGAAATAGAAATAATGAATTTAATTGTACGAAATCGAACCCAAAACCGTCGCAATATAGTCGGACGATCTTTACGAGATTGTCAATTTTAATACAATAAATTTTATTTTAAATTTATTCATTTACAAGGGAAAATAATATTTAGAAGATACATTACAATAAAGAATAATATGTTTGTCCTCTGGTATTTTTTTCTAAAAAAGTATAGTAAAATAATTATATGGAATTATAATATATTAATCATTATTTATTTGCAGGGCTTCAGAGTGGACCTACCCATCAAGTCCGCCCGTTACCGCGGTCAATACTCATCATACCCAATCAAATTGTTCTACACTTCAAATATACCTATCATTCTTCAATCTGCGTTGGTCTCCAATCTTTATGTTATTTCTCAGGTAAGAATGGAGTCAGGTAACACTTTTGTAAAATTTTAATCATGTTATATGTTCAAAATTCCCTTTTAAACAAAACATTACTAAGCAAGCTTTTGAAAAAAATTTTTTCGTGTCTAAAGAATTCATATTTAATAAAAAGGAACATTCCTTTTTTAATATTTGTATTTTCTATAAAAAATCTTTAAAATAAAATTAATAAAGTATCTACATTATAAATTCTGAAATTATATATTATTATAACATAACCTCTTTTAACATTAAATATTAGTAATTTATACAAAATAATAATTAAACTACTTTTTTGCAGATGTTAGCAGTAAAATTCAGTGGCAATTTCTTAGTAAATCTCCTCGGTGTATGGGCTGACGTTGGCGGCGGTGGTCCCGCTCGTGCTTATCCAGTCGGTGGACTATGCTACTACTTTAGCCCACCTGAGTCCCTAGCCCATATAGCCCATGACCCTGTGCACGCGGTCCTCTATATTATATTCATGTTGGGCTCATGTGCTTTCTTCTCCAAGACTTGGATCGATGTGTCAGGATCGTCGGCTAAGGATGTGAGTATTATTTTTTTATTTCTAGTTTTTTACATAAAGAAAGTTTATTCAGTAAATTAATTTCAACACAATTAAGTTAAAAAAAGTTAAGTCCATTGTGGCGCAGTACAATGTCTGAGTGTAAACTTAATGATTGTGATTAGTGTATTACTTATGTTCATTTCCCTATTCTACAAAGGGAAAGAACGGCGTTGAGCACCAGATTGTTATCTGGATTATAGACGTCTGAAATTTTAGGTGGAATAAATAAAAAATAAATAAATGATTGATTCATATTTAACTTTTTTCATAGTTCTTGTTGTCTTAACAGAGACAAAGTCTCACAATGTAATATATAAAAAAAATGATTAATTCATACATCTCAATCGCAGGTAGCGAAACAGCTGAAAGAACAACAAATGGTGATGCGCGGACACAGAGACAACTCAATGATCCACGAGCTCAACCGTTACATACCAACAGCAGCTGCCTTTGGAGGTCTCTGTATCGGAGCCCTGTCCGTTTTAGCAGATTTCTTAGGAGCTATAGGCTCGGGAACCGGTATTTTATTAGCTGTCACCATCATTTACCAGTACTTTGAAATATTTGTTAAAGAACAAGCCGAGATGGGTGGCATGAGCACTCTCTTATTCTAAGACTGCCGCTCCATTTGACTACAGCCTTTATTATAAATGTATATATTACACTGTATTAGCACAGTTGAGGTATATGTGGTGTTTTTTTTATTGTTGGTGTCTTCATAACTGATTTGTCACTGGTTTGTTTTTGATTTAGCTCTAAATTATAAGCTCTTGTGACAAAATTACTAATATCTTACATGAATAAGAATACAAATATAGAGTGCTAGTCAAAGCATTCGTATTGCACTCATCTGAACTTATACTTATGTAGTTAAATAGAATCGAATGAGACTTCAAGGAGTTTAGGCGTATGTAGTCAAATTAAGAGTTTTCGTCTTAAATTTAAGTATCACGTTCAACAAAATGACTGAAAATGTCAAGTGTGGAGTGCGTATCGAATTTCATTTTCTTTTATTCTCAGTGTTTCAATCATTTCGTTGAACGCAGTTGTGTGGGTTATGTGCTATTTATATGAGATGAAATTTATATAATAAATAATAATTTACGTGAAGTACAGACTTTTCTTTAAGATCCTGTTAAACACAACGCTACATTTCTGCCGAGACTATTTGTTCTCATATATTTTTTTGTATTAATGACATTGGTTTGTATTGATGCTTTCGATTATTTCACTTCTGTTCAATTTTTCTATTGTTAAATCGTATGTTCTATTAGTCGTGGCCGTGCTTAAGTTAGCTATAGAAGGCTACGCATAATTTTTAAGATTTTTTACTTTGATTAATTTTCTTCCTAAATGAACAGTGCAACTTCAGGGCGGCCACAACTTGCTGACCGTTCTGTACTCAAAAACCTTCAGATGTTCGATGTCTAGTAATTATTATAATGCTGCACAATTGTAAGTCAATGCTCTCCAGAACAGTTCTCTTGGATCACACAGATAATAATTTTTAAAAATTGCTTTTTTACGAGCTTAACTTGTATTTAAGTTTTATTGGTTAATTTAAAACACTGATAGTACAGTTTATATATTCCAGTTCATATCGTCAGAGTTGAAAAGTGAAATTTTAATACAATTGTTTCAAATATTTTTGTTGATTTGTTCAATAAATAGTTTACCTTACACATGTCCAAAATTAAATGTTTTGTAGAAAACCGCTATTTTTATTATTCCTCCCATACAATTCCTTAAAATCTAATCATCTAATCCTGTACAATTAATGAAAACACTTTTAAGAAGTTTAAGATATATATTTTTAATTTTTGCGAGTTATTGTACTCTGAAACCATTTATTTTTGAATTCCTATAACTTGAATTTGTAAAATATAAAATAATAAAGTTTCATAGCATTAAGGCAAAGAATTTTTCATTAATTTGTCTCATTGTTATATTCCTTTTTAATTTTTTAATAACAATTCAAAATAGGAACGTCATAATCCCCCAGCCACATCAGAATTCGGTAGGCATATTTTACAAGCAAGGTATATCGAACACCTACTACACTGTTATATTAATGTTAAATGAAACAATAAAACAAGTCTGTTTCTGTATTCAACTTTATTCTCCTCACTAGACATGCAAAATACAAGGACAAAAACAATTACAATTTTTTTGCAACCCTGTGAACTTATAGCCGTTATATCCAAAAAACAGATTTCATAAATAATGTAGGGAAATATGGTAACGAAAGCAAACATTTCATTATCGGCTTTTATAAATATATACAAAGGTTGAGATCTCGATACTCTAGACAACTGTTAAACAATAGTTGAACCAAAGCAAGAAGGTGCCACATTATAAACGTTAAAAATGAATCTAATAAGTAATAATACACATGGCACAACACTTATTTGTATATTCTACTACACATCAATAGGCACTTTGCGTTACTCAACGGCAATGTAAGGAAACATTTATTGCTTTAACAATCCTGCTTCGAACTTGTTATCCTGTCTCTTGGTCCCACGCCAAGGTTGGATTTGTTCTGCTAAATGAAACTTTACGGAAGACTAAGTCATTACCTTTTGCTACAAATGGTTTGCACTTCCATTATTTCGGGAAGAGATCTGATAAATAAAAAACTCTTTATGTTAATGCTATTTGTATGAAATGATTTTACGATATAGTGTTATATATTTTTATGTAAGGGGTTTCATTTCGCGTTGTAGGATTTATCATTACAACCTAATTTTTTGTATAAAAAAAACAGTTTCGCTCCATCAGCGATCAGATCTCTTCCTATAATAACAAAAATTAATATAACAATCTTCAAGCTATATCTAACAAATATTTTGCCTGATTTAACAAATAGTCTTTAATTATCTCGCACTTCGTACATCGGCATAAAATGAAGGTTAACAATTTTATATAGATATAATTCCAATTATGCCAAAATTAAATCAGTTAGTAATATTTGTTATATTTCATAAAAATATATCTTGTATAACAAAAATATTATTTAGTATTTTAATAAATTTAATTAATTTCATCTATTGTAAGTTTAGTTTCTGATAAAATTTTGGCGTAGCCGAGTTTATATCAAAGTTACACCCAAATAATGAAATTTGAATCAAAGGCATTTTACCTCCAACTTCTATTGATTAAACATCCATAAACATTAGTACATTTCTATCCACAAATAAGATAAAAAGCAACTCTATTTCCACTATAAATTACTTATGTACAAAGCTTGTAAACGCTAATATAATATATTCTCATAGGATTGTTAGAATATTGCATTTCGTGTTAATCGGGTCGTTAGAACCAAAAGAAACTAAAAAAATAGGTATAATGAGGAAAACATTTATTCAAACAACTTTTTTTTTTTAAATGGAAAATAAACAAAACTAAAGATAACAGTGCCAATTATTTCCTAAAGAAACATGGGAGTCAAAATCGTGTCAGAAAAATTAACGGAAGTGGACCCCACATCCGTGACAAATAACGTTAAACTAATTTCAAAAATGTACATCAACAGCGATCTCCAAAATTAACTAAACACGTGTCTAAAAGTCGACTGCCCCAATAAAATAAAATATAATCTAAAATATAACAACAAAAAAATCATTTCCCGACCAATAGCAGTGCTACCACACTAACGGCCATACACGGAAGAACGAATCTAACAGCCTAAGTAACTGTATCACACAAAAATTGAAACAATCAGTTTTAAACTGTTATATTTGTAAATAATTAGAAAACAATTTCACTCGTTTTCAATATAAATAAAAAAAGAATACAAAAAATTTTAAAAATCATGTAGCCATTGAAATATAGGCAATTGAAGTACAGAGACGTCACGAATGTAACATTTCGGAACTAAGAATACTACATCGGTATTGTTTGAGATATAATTTAAGATTATCCTTGAGTAAGGCCACTCGAGGACATGAAATATTTATTTAAATTAATATTTCCATTGCCACTTAACTTAAGTAATAATACTTCCATCACATGTCTCATTTGATAATAACCGCCCATATTTCCAAATTACACGAACCTTTTAGAGCAGATTTGGTTACGAATATTTTTTATTTATAATATCAGAGTTTCGTTTACAGTTGAGGTGCTCCGTAACGTCTCTTATACATTAGTTATAGAGAATTATATTACATTCATTCTTCCATATATCCTCATCGCATCGCCCCCGTCCCTATGTTACACTACAGCTAGGATTTCGCTAATTTATTTTCATTTGTACATGCGTAATAGCACTTAAGATTTACATCTAATTTCCAAAACTATTAAATATGGTGATTTATTTAGATTATATCGTACTTGCCTTCAAAATGATAGAACAATGAGACCGTTGCTAGTGCGCTAAACTTGTAAATGTTGCATTGACATTTTGTTATATTGCAAATGGTGATTATACATTTATTGGGACAATATTATCAACTTCACAGGGTTTAGAGAATTCAGTTCGCCATTACACAATGCATAGTAAAAACTACTTGTCAATAACATGCAATGTATCAATTAATATGCATACAAAAAGAGAAAAAAATAATAAGAGCAATTTTTATTTTGATTATTATTGAAGCGCACTAGCAACGTGTAATGATTTGGTGTTAAGCAACAGTTTCTATTTCCTCCTGTATAGCCGCTTGGTCCGGTGACAACGATTTAGGAGGAGTTGTATACGGTAACGTTTTTAATTTACGAGCTTCACGTTTCTGTTTCTTCTGTTGCATCACAAGTCTTAGTTGTTCAAGCTTGCATTTAGTTTTGGAGTTCTCCAATGCGAGGGTCTTTGCCATGTTGCATTTCTTGCAGTCGGTGGGTGGGTTAAGTCGACATGTGCATGACTTCTCGCAGGTTTGCTTGCTGGTGTGTCCGTTGCACTGACCATAGGAACAGGGCTGACATGTGGGGCACTTGGGGGGCTCCTCTAGGGTCACAGTTGAACATGAGTGTTTGGTTTCCTTCTGAAAGTGATATAACATTATTTGTATTAATATATTTTTATATGTATTATTGACACCTTGTGGTAACAATGGGAGCGTGATTCCTGTAGACTTGATTTGCATTGGAGAATGATTTAATTTTTAAATATGTAAACATTAAGTAGTTCATTTTACTGAAACAATGAGTAGATTCGTGAGGATAAATAAACCTAAATCAATAAAAAAACTGACCTATCCATTAGTTCCATTTAATTATACATTTTATGCAATTATCCATTAGTTAGCTTCTCGATTTTTTTTCAAAGTATTCTGCATTTGCGATAGATTCTTTTTTGTGTATTTAATTAAATGAAATCTCAAATATGAGTAGCAATGACCAAATTAATGAAATTAATTTATCTTTTTATAACACAGTTATTAAATGACCTATGCTACATATTTCCAATTTGACTCGCAAAAACGTAAGACAGTCTTTGATAAGGTTTTCTTGTAATGAAAAGTTTGCATGTTTATTATACTTGCGTATTTTGTTGAACGCATGTGTGATTATTACAAACAAAAATATACTAAGTATATAAATAATTTACTCTATATCACAATTAAAACGTGTTTAACATGCTCGTGAAGTTATTATTTTATTTCTCATTAATCATTATTAAAGTAGGTCATTAACCAAAGACCTAAAACACCTGTGTAAAGTTTGTGCACGTATAAATATAGAATATTTACCTGTGATAAAGCGATGGGCGGCGCGGCGCACAGCAAATCGTTCAATATGTGGATTATTGTCGATATATCCCTCTTTGGCCGTCCGTATCTGCAAAATATAAAAAACAATCATATATAACATTTACAAAAAATATATATAGAAAAACTACAACGACGTTTCAGCCTTATATAAAATTTAAAAAATCTGTAGATAATAACTTGTTTGTAAACCGATGATGATAATGTTTCATTAAATGTCGTCCACTTTAAACGAGCTGCATTATACACATAAGTACCTATTTCTAATAATAATAAGAGTTTAAAGGAAAGCATAAATAAACAAAAAAAAGTCATAGTTAAAAATATTTTTGAGAAGATATTATGTATTTAGATTTTCGTAATAGCTGAACTTTCTTTCATACGCAATAATACTTAGTCTATATCTCATCAGATAGCGAACGCAATGGATCCTAATCGGGAGAATGATTACATTTAATTATGTACATTTTCCCTTTCTGGTAGTGAAGCGCGACGTGGAGTTTAGTCTATTAACAGGCAATGTCTCAAACATTATGTGGTGTGTGGGGAACGGACTGCCTTTGCTCTGCTATTAAATAAGTAACATGAAGCTTCTATAAAAAGCTTGCAATGAAACCAAACATTAATAACCTACAGCAAATCAGTTAAATTCTAAGCAGTATACGTTTTTCCGTGCATATCGCATTTACCGTAAAAACTGATAGCAAATATTAAACATATGCAATAACAGTAAAAAAAATTTTTATAAAAAAAACCAATGTATGTGTTTTTTTGTCTTTACAAAATAGGCAGTTGTTAAATAGGCACATATTTTAATATTACTCGTTATTCGACCGTATGAATTTGAAATAGAAGATATAAAAAAAATATAATATTATTATTATGATACAGAGAATTTTATTGTCAGATAACAATGGCGACACGTTAAGATCCATATGACATCATAACATTAAAAAGTTATGAAAATAATATAAAATATGCAATTCTTACAACATCTAAAATTGTAAATACTCATAAAAATTTATTACTAAAAATAGCAATTTTAAGACTTTACTACATTTAATAGTGAATAGTGATACGCCCCCGTCATAACTCATTTAACGTCAACGTACACACCTTAGAATAAAACGTCACACGGAACAAAATACACAAGTACAAAATATAATGTTTATTTTTTCAGAGCGCAATTGCTTTATCCACTTTTTTCCAAATAAATTTTATTGATATACAAGATTTTTTTTAACTTCCCGCTGTATCCCGCTCGCAACAGGGTAAGCAGAGGATTCCGGACGCATTGCATGTTGAGTGGCGGAACTCAACACCGCACTTTGCCTCGACATTTATAACTTTATAGTATTCTTTAATGTTAATATTCTATACTTTAATGTTAGTTTAGACAATATTTTATATAGGAGATAGTGACTTGGTATCAGATAATAATAATCCACGTTAATAATATTAATATAAGTGTTCACTTATCTAACTTTTTGTTATATCATGTAAAAAGAAGAATAAAATGATAGAACAGTCTAAAAATGCTGGTTATTGAAAAAATTCATTATGTTATAATTAATTCTGCTCTTAAAAACACTAACTAATTCTAATCTCTAGTTAAGATGTAAGTACTTAAGTAATTCATTAAGACAAGACAAAATTCTTTAAGTGTTGATCAAACAAATTCTATTTATTTTGTTTTCTGGTAATAATAAAAAAATTATGATGCTAGAGCTAAAGTATTTTTGAAGCTTCTTTTTTGATACTAACTTTTACAAAAAATCTCAATTTCAAAATGAATTATTGTAAAAATAATAAATAAAGTATTGTGTGTATATAAATAATTTAATTATAATAGTTGTTAAAATAATGTCAAATAATTATGTAGAAACCTAGAGATGATTTTATGTCTAGTTTTTTTTCTATATTATTTATTATCTATATACAGGGTGTC
>FAPJ01021611.1:0-15663 GCA_001485985.1 Heliconius ethilla aerotome | reverse complement strand
CATTTATAAACTACATAAACATATATTCTTTGCATATATAAATACACTACACATATATTATAAAAAAATAGAAAATACTTCCTGTACCTATTCCTGTATATTTACCCTATTTTACCTTTAGATATAAATAATTACCCACTAAAGTATAACATATTGTAATGTTATAAAATTTTAATATTATATACAAAATTTTAAAATTAAAAATATCACAGAATTGTAATTAATTAAATGTAATAGGTACATCTTGATGGTGTAAATTTCAATTTGTTTTATTAAAATTTTTGCCTTAATGGATATTGTGTTTCAACAGCATTGAGTATATAAATTATTATAATGAAATACGCGCACTGAAGAGTAATAAATTAGAAAGTAACTGACGCTGAAACAACTTAAATAAATTTATTAAGCAGCCGTTTTAGATTTAGCGAATTAATATACTTTGTATATATTCAATAACATTTGTATAATATTTATTCTATTATATGATACAGATAATTTTATTCTCCTTTATACTTTAGTTTCTTTTTTTCCTCCATGTGGATGGATAGATGAGGATCAGAGGTCGAGGGAGAAACCTAATGTAAAGACATTTCGTTCTTTACATTCCACCTGAATTCGAGACATTGCATAATAGGTAGCGGAACTCAACGCCGCGTTTTGACTTACCAGGGCTTGCAAGGGAAAATGATTTTAATTGAAATATTACATCGGGTGGAGGGATGGTATGTCGCACTGGTGGAGTGGGAGCGATGGTCTCTTTACCATCAATAATTTCATCTAAGTAAAAACAGAAATATCTATAAATACAACAAAACTGTAAATGAAGTCAAATCTGTCAATTGAATAAACAGTAAAAAAATATATTCTAAGGAAAACATTCTACACGTAAAAGAACGCAAACATATAATATTTTTATATATAGTTTCTGTTTTTAGCTTTTGACGATTGGGAATCGAACCTACAACCCTCCCGTTTACAGTCGCACCGGCACCGGCAGACGGCATTATATATTAAATGTTATGTTGTTAATACTGTGACAAGAGACTCATGTATTAATAACTCTTTAGACTAAATAAAGAAACAAGATTATTTTTAAGAGAATATAGAAGATTTAATAAGCAAATTTGTGAAGTAAAATCATTTATTTCATCCCCTACTGTAAGCCGTATACGAGGCAATAGGCCGCGCTAGGGTTAAGTGGGGCCGCACTTAAAAAAACATCAAGGGTACGGAAATGGCATTATGTCTTCCTGATGACCCCTAGAAATTACCCCAACGATATTGGCTGCTTCATTTTGATTTGATTATTATTTCCACCTTCTGAAGCAATTATCTAGACTTAATATATGTTAAAGACATAAGACATGTTAAAACAATAAAAAACTTGTAATGATATAACCGAAAAAAAATTAAAACAAGGTAATTCACTACTGTAATTTCGTTGTGTCGGTCATAAGGTTCGCCTATTTTTTCGCCTTTTCGCCTATTTTTGTAGCAATGGGCATTCATGGCAAGCTTAGATTTTCTATATCTTATCTTAAAAGAACACCCTGTCTCTATCTAAATTCCAAAACCATACCTGAAATGCGTCACTACAAATATTCTATTTACCCAACATTTTGTAAAACATACATATTTAAAAGTAACCAAAATATCTGGACCAGTTCTTGGTATTCAACGTTGACATGGAACACGACATGCCTTTTAAACTATAATAATATATGAAACATGGCCTTAGCATTTGGAACTAGAATATCTTAGGTCTAGGTCTAGGGTAGGTCTCTTTGGAATGGAGACGAGCATTCCGGCCTGCACCTTGCTACATCTTAGCCGTATATTACTAAATGCCTAGTGTCTACATTTCGCCGTTACCCAGCCCTGCAAGTAGAAATTCGCCCCTATAATATTTACTTAATTTTTGAGTATTGATATAAAGTGTATATAAGTATAGTAAATAATTTCGATAGTATTATAAATTTGAAGAATGATATCAAAATTAACTTAGTGAGGTTTTTTATTTGAATAAAAAAATATGAGCTTGATTGTTTTCACTGACTTCAAGTTGTATCCCACATATACCAAGGTACACAGAGTATTAATTAAAACACTCCGTTTCTCACCTTCGTCGAATTTTTGATGCGTGTTGAATTGCGGAACTCAACGCCGCGCTTTGCCTTGATACTAGAGCTAAGAAATGAATATATGTATGAATACATATTGGAAATCAGACCCGGCACCGAACCCTACAGCCACGCTTGTGCTAAGTTTCTCTATTTTCATTATAAATATAATTTAATACATTACAGCTAAAGTAACAATATATAAAGTTATACAAATATTCCAAAGCTATACAAACTTTTCCGGCGAAATGCAAAATCGTAACGAAACGTCCAAATTGGCATACGTTTACGAGTAAAGATAAAAAATACAAGGTGTTACCACAATGAGAGCCGTTTTAGTACAACCATTTATAAGGACGGAGTGAAATTGTAAAAACTTTTTCGTACAATTTGTGTATAGGATGCGGGCGGTAGCGGGCCCCTGCCTCGTTTCAGAACAAACACCTCAACTCCTTAAGTCGCCAAGTAATTTCAACATGTAAAGAAAAAATCTTTTTAACGACTTTAAAAAGTATAAGTGTATAAGTATAGTATATAGTATAGAGTAAATTGTAATAACGGAAAAAAGATATAATTCTAATTTTTATTTACATAATATACTTACTTACTAGCTAAAAATAATAGTGAAGTGAGTAGAGTCTGATCTTCACATAAGGAACCGTTTATAGTATTTGAAATATCTTAAATTTAATACTAACTAATATTCTCTCCAGCAAACTGAACAAATGTAAAATTCTTCGTTCTAATACGATATAATATTTTTCACGATGTTAGAAAAGAATTAATTTAAATATTCATTGTTTCATATAGATTCATTAGAGATTCATCTTTAATTAATTAGAACTCTCATTCTTTCAGTCTTTAAAGTAATTTCTTGAATATCGCGAAGTGTTAATAAATCGCTCATGCTGAAAAACGTGTCGGGACAAGCTGTCAAACTAAACATTATTTAAAAGTTTTCTTATCTTTCTAGTAAGCATTCTTGTAACTAATTACTTTGTAACTTTACCAAGCACTTACATAGCATTTTAGGACATAAGTCTTTTCTTTAATTATTCTCCATTTATCCCTTATTGCAGTTTTTTCTATATATTGCTATGGTATACATCGCACACCGAAAATCAGTACTATGTAATTATTTATACATATATATTCAATTAATCTCTATACACCTACCTATATGAGGAAGAAAATCGTCGTAAAGTGTGTATTTATTTTGAGGTCGTCGAGGTGCAGTGGAACAGCGTCTGATTATAAATACGACAGTTGTAAGTTAGATTTCCATTCGAAGAAGTGAATTATATCCATTATCTTGTTACGTTAACAAGACAAGGAATACCTTCTTCGGGATTTCGGGAATGACTATAAACTAGGTTCGCTGGACCCACCCTTGCTTTGGGGGAAAAAGCGTAAAGCTGCTTTAAGTATCCATTTATACCGGTATAATTTCAATCAATGCTAATTGACGTTACCAAATTTGGCTGTTGAAACGATTGAAAAGCTAATTTTACCACATACAATTTTAATTCTTCAAAGTAAGTTTCGTTGTCCATGCACGGATCAGAACAATGAGGACAATTAATTTCCAATACCCCCGACCTGAAAGCTCCCGAATTTATACTTCATTAGGCGATTGACCTACTTGCACGTGTTTGGTCAGCAATTTAACATACGTTTTGTGCTACCTCGATTGTAATACTATCCGTATTATAATAGAGAGAGGGTACGACGGTTTTTTGGTAAATAGAAATAAAAAATTAAATTAATTAATTTTAATTTTCAATTAAATTTTGGGGAATATGTTGGGCTTAAACTCTTAAATATTTCAGTGCCTTTGAGACCCAGGCCAGCTCAAAGAAAAAAAAAATGCGAGTCGTACTCACAATTTCAAGATTGTATGTCAACGGATACAAATTATAAAAGTTGACAAACTCAAATAGAGTATAGAGGAATACCTAACTAGTCTGGTCTGCCCACGTACACCCCGCTTCGTTATATATATACATTTATGTATATAAATTTTTTTTAAATAACTATATAACGTATTTTGTTATATGAAACTTAGACAACGAACGTTTTGTTATATAAACGACAACAATATAGCGGTGGTGTTACTTTGTGTTGGCGATTTACAAATTGTCTTCTTTAAAATTGAGTTTCTCGAGACAGATCGTTGTTGACATAAAGAAGCTGTATTTAACCATATATAAATATATAAAATAAATGCCTGTTATGTGTTATATTTATTAATTTTCCTAAGGTCTACCAGACTTTATTTCCTTTATCTTGAGATCGGGTGAAGGTATCAAGTTTAAATAAATATGAAATAAACAGATCTATGATCCCTTGATGCACAGAAAAAATTAAGCTTCTGAGTCAATCCTAACAAAAGATACGCATCCATTTTGCTGTATTTCGTATGAATACCATTACAAATAAATAAAAAATACAAATAAAATATAAAATTTTATAGATATTTCATAGAAAAAATAAACTGGACAAGTGTGAAATCGGTCTCGCCCATCGAGGGTTCCGTACCAAATTCAGGGTTGTAGGTTGACAGGGACATTTTATAAAACTTTCCCTTTGCCTTCGCTATCACTATATCATTGAAATGCTAAGTATGACAATACACGATTACTATAAATTGTAATTGATTAATTTAATAATTAAATAAACTCTTCTTATTAATTAATATTTAATCACGCTGCGTTTCTCTCATTACCGGCACTTATTAATTAATTATTACGTTTATAATGATTCATTATTTTACAAAAACAAGTTATTTTTATTCGAGATATAAATAAAAATCCTGTATTCTTTTTTTGTTTTGGTTTAAAAAGTGTTGGCGTCACATTTATGGCTAAAAAATTCCAGCCTATTTAAAAGAGACATGCCTAAATTAGCATAAAAAAGTGTCGACCAAACCTTTTCTACTTTACTTTTATTTTTAGCTCTCCTTATATTTTGCATTTATGTAAGTTCTTATTTAATTATTATAAAACAATTTTGAGATAATGTTTCTATAACATATTATTTAAATAGTATACAATTAGCGAAGTAGCGTAGTGTTAGTACTGTGATATTATAATGAAATTGGTGATTACGAAGTCTAGATTAGCTTTCCTAAGTACTTCAACAAAGCAAAGTGCCAACTCTGAAAGCTTTGAAGATGCAATAATCCACAAAACATTACAGTTTGTAAGGAACGAAATCTCAACTGGAAGAGATGCTCGTTGGAATGAGGTCAAGTGTATTCCTTATAGTCAATTAGAAAGTAAACTTTGCGGTTTCATTACTTTTTAGCACTTAATATTTCTTAAATATGTACTGAGATAATATTTATTTTTCTAAGAAAATTTTTATGTGTACAAACAATGAACCGTAGGCCTTCGTAGCCCAAAGTCATGTGTGCGCGAATGTAAACGCGAGGGATGAAGCAATTAATATTTTCATTTCTTCTCCCTTAGGTACCAAGTAGTGCCTCAAAAATTCGACGAAAAGTGGGAAACGGAATGTCTTAACACTAAGTTCCATCTGCATTAATTATGTATTTTACAATTTAAATGATATTACCATTTCTAAAACAAAGTAGGTTATTAGAGTAAATGCATAAGATACACTGGCCTAAATCTGACTCCGAGTAACGTGTAGTTCAACTGTAATCAGGTTAGCTTTGAATTTATTATGAATTCTCACACTTTCCCTTGAAAGGTTATCCGTTGTAAATTAAATCCTTTTATGTCTCACATAATATGATTTTAGTGACTATGAAATTCAATCAAATGAGCCAGATGAGGGTTGCAATTTTGTTTAAAGATTCGAGTCATATGGTCTTCGTAAGTTAATATATTTAATTATACGAGTAATTAACTGACTTTTAGTAATATGTGAAGGGAAATATATCTCTATTCACTGACTGTTGGCGAACGTTAGGAAAAGTTACTTGTTGCGTCTCAACTTTCCTGCTTTGAAACCTCAAGAAACTTAAATATTCCTCTACACTCTAGACACCAGCGCTTAGATTTAATCAATAAAATGGAATTTCAAAATACATACTAGCCCATACCATATATGAGAACAGACGGACTAAATATATTTATTTTCTTAGCACCACAGTTCCACATATTGGTCATTAGTAAGCAAAGTACTACATAAACAGTAAAGGAGCCGCTTCATTTCCTTCTGCACATATTCAAGAGGCGGCAAACAATATCTCACTGACAATGGCTATATTATGCTTGTACGAGACAATACATTATGGCTGCCATTATTATAAAATAGCTATTGGATTACTTTCATTTAGTTGCATATTATAGCTTTTTATATTATTTTTGTTAAAAAAATCCTCAACTACAGATCTAAATGTATATAGAATCGATTTTAGATTAAGTGTACAAAATGAACAAAAAGTGTACTACATAGTTAATATAGTTAAAATTCTAAATTATAATATTAAACTTATTAAGGCGAAAAAAAACTCTGTAAGAATCATCACTTTATCCAACTGAAAAATAAAATTATTTAGAAGTTATACTTTGTTATATTCTCATTTGGTTCCAATACACAGCTATGACTCGTAGCATACATCCCAATTGGATTTTAGCGTGTAATTATAATTATTATAACAATATGAATTATAATTCAAGAATCTAAAATCTTTCTTCTTATCTTCATATGCATCTACATATGCATATGCATCCTCATTATTCACACTCGCTTTAAAGCAAGCAGTAATTAGGCCATAGCAGTGCTACAAAGCGAAATGGTAAATTTATACAATTTAAACTCCTCAATTGGCAGCCAACCCGTGTAAACACTATTTTTAGCGAACACTACTCATGAATTATACAATAGTCTCATGAGTTTTATTGTGACATATGGAAGGATAGTGAATAAGAGTTAAAGTGCCATTGGAGAGGCCTATGTCCAACAGTGGACTAGGATAGGCTGATGATGATGATGATGATGTTGAAGATATAGTGTTGTATGAATAAAAATGGATAGGTAGCTGACGATATTTTAATAATTGTTGTTTTTATTTTTTAATAATTGAATTAATATACAAAAAATACTATTGAGCCCTACATTTTATTTATTACCTTTTGTATCGTTTTTGTTTTAGGTGAAATCGGAACTAGTATTGGATCAATACATAAACCATTCTCGGGATTGAATCTAATCTACATCTTTATTAATGTCTTTTTTCTTTCAATTTATCTTTTATTATTTCATATATTGTCCACCCGCAATGCCTACGCCGAACAAACAATGTAATAACAAAATTTCTGAAAAACATAACGTACACAAACTTAATAAAACAATTCAAATGTCTGATTTTTCTAGATTTATTCGTATACGTATAATTATTATACAATTTTTATAAAATTAAAATATTCCTAACCATTTGTACATGTATATTGTACAATTCTATTCTTATATTCTACTTTAAATCAAATTACAGTAGGCGTGGTGTATAAATTTAACATTTTCAAGTTAATAAAAATGATTTAAGTTCGCATTATAATGATCTTTCTTCCGCGGAACAGAGATAATTTATTGCTCTCATAATTTGCTATAATATTGTCCTGCAGGTACTTTTGGGGTTAGCATATAGTCGTAAATTTAACGTATTTTAAGAACATACGTAAAAAAGTTAGCATTTTGAAAGAAATATTTTATTTTATTTTGTTTAATCTTCACGCCATTCCCCATTAAAACACTTCCGTCTTTTACTCGTTGCCAGAGCGAGGAAATGAAAATACAATATTTAGTATTTTTTTTCATGGGATGAAATATTTAGCATGGGATTCGAATCTACAATCGTCGCCTTTACAGTCTCACCCAACCCCTGAGACAACGACGGCCTCGTATAGAAATATTAAATATCTAAATATAATTCATAAGATAGATAAAAAGATAAAATTCATTGTTTAAAAATGTTACACCTAAACTGAGAGCTACTTATCGAGTTTTTGAAAGAAGGCTCGTCTAAAAAATTTAAACAAAAGCCATACGTTGGGCGTTAATGAGTGTTATGAAGGGGACTCTTATACCTACGCTCAGATCGTCAGCACTCCAAACTTCTTTCTTTATAAGCCCATAGGCCCGGCACCGGCACGTTCAACTTGGACTTCTAAGCACAATATAATAAAAATATAAAATAACAAAGGAGAATTTCAAAACCTCTAGTAGCAGTGTTATAGCTAAAGCTGAAATGAGAAACGAAATCCGATAAAGACGCAGGGAAGTTTTACTTAATCAAATTATCTTTAAAATAATATAAAAACTAAACAGTTTCTTGAAATTCCTCCACTAATCTGCTATAAACAATGACATTTTATATCAATTATTACGGAATCACATAACAATTAAGCTTTTTAAAAATAACCTGAACTAATTCTAAGGTTTGGTGTCTTTAATCTACCTTCTAAGAATTTTGTCTTAGAATCTACGCACGTAATTAATTTCCTCAGAAACGACGTTCCTGCTATTAATTAGGCCCAGAAGTGATGTAAGTGAAATTCTTCAAAGTTAATTGGTAAGTTCCTCTATGAGGACCATAATGAGATTAGTTAATAAAATAATATGGGAAAGGAAATGTAGTCACTAGATTAAAAAATATTGGAATAGTCTATGAATATAATAAGACTATAAAAATAATTTTCAAATACAAAGCTAAAAAGAACTACTTGTCGAGGAATCTAAAATTTTGCTTTTGTCGTTTTGATCTCTCTGTTGTTCACTTGTGAGGCAAAAACTACTGGACGGTTTTTAATTAAACTGTCGTTCATATAGTCCTCGGCGACATATGGGTATTATTAATTTTGAAGATCCTAAATACCTGAAGTGAAACCGTAGCAACCCGTCTAAATTATAAGATATATCAATAAAGCCGAAGCTATCTTACGAGTAGAACAAGTTGCTCGACACTATCGTTCATATTGACCAACTGTAGAAATTTTTTAGAGAGCACTTTCTGAGGAAGTTAGTAAATTTAAGGTCACCTGATGTGAAATGCCAGAATTTGCAAGGAAACTGAGAAGACGGGTGTTTGTAAATATACCGCTACCAGAGCAAAAATTATATTAATTATTTCTTTTTTAACTAAACTCTAAAGTAAATGGAAAAAGTAAGTAGTAAATGGAAGAATAGCATCATGAAGACGGCAACAACAAAAAAAATGAGTCTGAAATAGCTAAAAGATGAATAAAGTAATAAAGAGTGTACAACAATTTTAATCTTATTACAAATGTTTGGAATGGTCACCGCTAAAAGCTATCTGATTTACAAAAGCTCTCAAAGCTTAAGTTGAAAAACTTTCATGAATTTCATTAAAAATTATACAAATAACTTTTTCAATTAATTTCTTTTAAAGGCAAAATGCAAATATTCGTTATTTAGACGGTTAAAGCAAATTAATGATATCATTAAAAGACGCGAAAGATCTTAATCGCTATTCTTGGCACTCTGCCTTGTTTGTCTAACTCTCAGAGAATATGATGATATAAAAGTGTCATGATGCATCTTTATTTAATTATTTTAAATATTTATCTAATTACATTGAAAAACCAGTAAAGTGCGAGCCGCACTTGCCCCTCGAGGGTTCCGTACTAACTTCAGTATTGCTAATTTCAGGTCAAGGCTCACAAAAGTTTACAAACTCAATATGGCGAACGTATGCATATCTATGAAACGGATTACAATTATAAGTTTGTAATGATTTTAGACCTTGAAATGCTAGCGGCCCACCTTCAGCAGCGAAGAGGTAACCAAGAAGAAGAACCTCCCAGATGTAATCTCACTCAGACGAACAGACGGATAACAAAGCGTTCCGTGTTTTTCCTTTTGAGATGCGGAACCCTAAAAATTAAACCAAAATTACATTACTTAAAAATATGATTAGGTTTTTTTATACAATGTTTTGATTTTTTAATAGTATTTTATACGCCTATATAAGGTTAAATATTGTAGAAGCTCTCCAATATGTAAAGAGAAATATGGATGTCAATTGGAGATAAAGTTAAAATAACACCAACAGAGTAATTTTATATCCAAATTCGCACCTTTCATCCTCTCATCAGCGCGTGATAGAGAGCCAATTTAAGCCGTGTTTCGTTTAGCTATGAGCACACAAAGTTAAGGAAATTTATTTTGTCCATATAAAGTTGAAGCTGTGCCCAATTCGTTAATTTAGTTTACACACTGTACAGCAACAAATTACTAAGGCAATAAACATTTGCTTTTTCTTTTCTAAATTTAAATCTAGAAATATTAAAATTAAATATTCAATATTTTCATTTCTTCGCTCTAGTAAAGTAAAGAGGTAAAGCACGGCGTTGAATTCCGCCTATTCCGAAATTCTACACGTTGGGAATGGAAGTATCATTATAGGAGCGGAGTGGCTTAACACTAAGATAGGCGTGAAGCAAAAAATAAATAAGTAATCATCAATCAAGCGAGCGAAGCCGCGGGGGGCCGCTAGATAAAATATTTAAAAACCCTTTAAAAAATTGAGCCGATTTCACTAATATCCTTTAACATCGACATCATTATAGGGAATGTAAAGAAAAGGTTTATAAAAAGATCCACTTAATTGAATATGTTTTCCTTTCAAAGCATATTTGTAGAATACAATTTTTTCACAATAGTCAGCGACATGGGGCTCTGGTACATCTGTAGTAATTATTGTTCAGAGGCTGGAGGCTGGTTGATCCCTGCCTCCACATATTGTTATCTGCGACGCTTTTGTGTGTAAAAAGTTTAGGTTTTACAAAGACAAATTTTGCTAAAGTTTCCCTATTTCATATAAAAGTTAATGGAGAAAGCTTGTTTTGATTATTTAACGGTTTCAAGTTAACTAACTAAGGGGAGGTAAAAGTTAAATAATTAAAAAAATATATTTAAATTGGTAGATCATATATTTGATACTATAAAACAAACAAAAAGAGAAGTTATAAATTGGACTGTTTTTTATGTTTGTTACCTCAGAACTTTACAATGGGTGAACCAATTTTGAAGAGATTCTTTTATTTGAAAGCTGTGCTTTCCGTGTTGTATCATTTGAATTTGATCCAATTCTCAAGATGTAATCCATGAGAAGATAACGTAAGTCAATTAGTAAGTAGAAGTAAGTAAATTTGCATAGTTTCCTGTTTGAAGTCGGTTTTTTTGTAAAAAAATAATACATATTATTATTCGAATTTGTGTTTGACTTTAAAATAAACGAACGACGTTCTTAACGAACGGCTTAGGATTAGCATGAAGCAATTACCGCTGGTATCTCGAGCAGCTCAAATCACTCTATTGTTCTGTTAATGCATCAGCTAGCTAAGTCAATTATATCAAGTACGGTGGGTAGGTAATGTCAATTGCACTTATGCACACTAAAGTGATTTTCATACATTTCTCATAGCTATATCTCTATTGTTTTGGGGAAGGAAATATGTAAATCTATATGTATAGAATATATATAAAAAATATATTATTTTTCATCTTTTCCCTATGTTGTGATATACGCTGCTCGTTATGAATGAACAGGTTGACGGTGAATTTTTTTCATAATTTTTATAGTAAAAGAGCCTAAATTCACATGATTTTTTCAATATTGATTTTTTATTAAAAATGAATATTTATGAATATTTCAAAGATTTTTATTACTTTCACGAAAAGTTGGTACAAAAGGAAAAGAAGGTCAGGCAGAAGGAACTAATTGTCAATTTTTCTCTTATATTGGCACGAGTGAGAGCGAACACTGCATTTCGAAATATTAAGGCTTGAATAAAACATATATGTATATATGTTTAACGTAAGCAATTCCTCGTGTTCAATTTTAATTATTTCAACGTTCGTTACACACTATTGTCACAGTTTTCACAATTTATTTTAATCAAAAATATATAGACATCCTTTATATTAATAAGTAAACAATATGAGTCAATTGTAAGTTATTTTGATCTCTATAGCACAAATATTAAATTGACAGAGCATTGGTACATACGGAACTTGTTTATGACTTCCTATATCGAGTTGCGGGAGATATATTCAAAGTTGCTGGTGCAGCTGTTGCTATTCCTATATTTGTTATGTTTCAAACTATTAGTTGGTTTTATACATTTTTTCTACCATTATGTTCTATCTGTCATTGAATAAGGTAGGCAGAGGGAACCTCGTGTCCGGACACTCTCCATGTTTGGAGGAATTGCGTGTCAATTCGCTAAATTCAACGCTTTGCCTCATCCCCAGAACGAAAAAAAGAAAACATTAAATTTTTCATTTCCTCCAGTGGGAATTGAATCTACAACCTGTCCCGTTCACAGTCACAAGCTTGTGCTCCTAAGTAAGTCCTCCTAAATACCATTGTAAATTAAGCAATCAAATATAAATATTTTATAATAAGTATACCTGTAAAAGTTTAATAAGTTACTTTCTTATACATTATATTTGTAGTTGTAGCTATAATTAATTCACTGAGTAGAATAAGTAATCATGTAATTCAAGCGGGCGAAGCCGCGGGCGGGTCGTTAGTAGTTATAAAAGTTAAACTGGTAAGTTTCTTATACATTTGTAAATATAATTACTGTAAAGGCACGGGCAACTATTCGCCCGTGGATGTAGCTGCTAATATATATATATAATCACTGTTGCTAACTATACTTATATACTTTCCACTTCAAATCCTTTCAGGAACCTTTCATGCTACAAATATTGCATGGTCTTTAAGGATAATCTAATATATGAAGGTTCCAAAAAAGACTCCATTTTTCCCAATAAATAAATTGAATTCGATTTAAAATTCATTGGGGACCTCCGCCCATCACGTGTTTTATATATTGCCGAATATTTTGTTGCCAATTTATAAAATAGTATTTACTATGTAACTTGTTCATACCTATACCTTTTCCTTTATTTTAGTATAATTGCCACTTAACGACTTCGACCATCATTGAGGCCGTCGCGTCGTAGCGCAAGGCCCAAGTGTGTGACTGTAAAAGCAGTTGAGGGTTCGAATTCCAATCGGTTAAATAAGTTATCATAATATAAATATTTTCATTTCAAAGCACGGTGTTGAGGTCTGCCACTCAGTACGCAATGCCTCGAAATTTCAATGGAAAGTGGGAAACGGTTTTTAATTTTTTAAATAGCTATATTTTCGTCGAATAAGCCTAGGTTCCCAGGAAACTAACTTGTACTACCAATTCTGTTTGTTAACACAAAAGGATGAAATAGTTTTAGAAGCGGAATTTAATTAATATTTCCGATAACTTTGCTGCTCAATAAGAAATATTTGAAATATAATTAACTAGTAACCCGATCTTGCTTCACTTGAATTTTGGTACGGGTTTTTTGAAATTTTCTTGGCTTTCTGGATTTTTATAGTTTTATGTATAGGTTACGTAAAGTGAGACATAAATTGAAATTAAATAAAAAGACTAATTGCCAAACAAAATGAATGAAATAATAAGTAGAAGTTATTATTATTACCTACCGTTTTTAGTAGAAATGACCGATTATAGTTCTAACATTTATAAAATTCCACTATAAAACAGAAATAACGAATAGAAATCCAGACAAGCGGGATTTAGGCACAATTATTATTATTATTATATTGAAAGTACAACGTTCCAACTAAGCCACATAAATGTCAATTCTAACTAACACAACATACATTTACCTTTAATTTAATCTATAATTACCATCATTAGGGCGATACGTCGTACCTTAACCGCACTAAATAGTAAACACTTAGAACACTATTGGCAACTTTGTTTCCTTCAATTCGATTGTAACAAGCTGTATATATACCCTTACAACTGTTGTATAAGTGTTGTTAGATTAACATTTTCGTAGCACCTAAGCTACGTAAAACTATTTACGTAGCTTAGGCTTAATCTTTTTAAAGAATATAGAAATACATTAATGATTCTGTTCTCCATAATTGCATATATCTTAAGATTTCGTATTGCATGGCTGGAGCCATTAATGACTTTACAATAAAATTATGTATGACATTACATTTAATTGTAAATCTTTATGACATCCTATTTTCATTTTTAAATAATCAAAATATAAAATAACCATAATCTGATTGATATTGTTAACATTATGCGAATGAAACTGATGACTTCAACCTGACCGCGTAAATAAACAGTCGCTATTTAGTACTAAACGAACCTCATTAGCGCAGGAACTACAATGACAAAGTAAAACATCTGTCTGCGGAGTCCCTGCGGCAGGGACAGAGTGAGCGGTCGTCACGTGTGCAGGGAACCTGGTGACACTGGTACCATTTAAATGTCCGTCATCGATCCCCGCCGTCGCCTACAAACGGAATGACAACAATTAACCGCTGTATACTCGTAGACCTCGTAATACTTCCGGGAGTGCTACGAGTAGACGAGTATTTAATGAATCTCGAATGTTCTTCGCGATTTGTGCTGGGTTTTGTTTTAGATACGCCATTTACCCATGATTTATAGCTTCTTCGAATTTGCTTTTGCTGTAATGTTTAAGGATTTATTAATAGTCTTTTTTAAATGGTTGTTGTTTTAATATTTTTCCTACGTTATTACTATACATAGATATTACGTTAAACTTTACTGTTTTCAGCAAGGCTTATTAGACATTTCTTGACAACAAAATATTATTCATGATCTATATTAAAGAAAATATCTTGAAAAAAAATAAAATATATTTCTGAATTGGCTATATAAAAGTAAATTTAAAATCAAGTTAAATAAATAAAAACATATGCCAGACCCAGGCTACAGTATGCTACAGAGTGCTACAAAGCGCAAAAAATTGGTTTTTATGTAAATAAGATAATTTTTTAGAAAAACTAAAAAATATTTTTACTCACATCCATACGTGGTTTTGCGTTAATAAATAAAGGATATTCTATTGCCGCCGTGAATTTCCCTGCACAAATAAATTCAAATGGACAGGATAATAAAATTTTACGGATTTATTACTTTATATGCATACACATGTGACCGTCGTCGTAGCGCAGTGGCACAAGCGTGTGTCTGTAAGCGCTACGTCTGTGGGTTCGATTCACATTTGGGAAAATGAATTTTTATTTATTAATATTTACATTACACAACAACTCAACATTCAATGCCTTGTAAAATCCATTTTTTCAAGTAGTATAATTTATATTAAAAATATTACAATCGGTCATGGAAATGTAAAGGAACAGTATACTTAAATATAAATCAAGTCGTTTTTGATTGCATGCTCCAAACATAATGACAGCTAAATATGCCTAAACAAGATTTGAATATAAATTTAGGAAACATTTCTCTTTCATACAAAAGAAGTCCCTCGGGCTATTAATTATCCTACAGTATCGGTGATGGAAGCACAGGAACCAGGTAATGTCACTTTGAGACATTTTATTGGAATTGATTGATTGTAACTGGTTCCGAACGATAACTAACTTAAACGTAATAAAAAGTAAGAAAGGTTACTTCCCTAGCAATTATGGTAATTTTGCACGAGATACTTTTACTTCTTTTTCGTTTCTTTTATTGAATTTATCGTT
>FAPJ01021559.1:0-10990 GCA_001485985.1 Heliconius ethilla aerotome | reverse complement strand
TTTGCCTACCCTCCCGTGTGCGGAATACAGGTTATTGAAACTGAAAAACAATTCTTAAGCATTATTTCTTTTTACCTAAATCTACTTTCTACAATTTCTATTGCAATCGTTCGTAAACCTAAACACGTAGTATGTTAAGGAAGTGAACTCGGACCGGGGAAGTTTTCAGTTATTTGTCAGCGCTTCCCCGAATCGCGAGCGTGACTAGCGGCGCCAAGTCCAAGCTCTACGATTGCTTTATAAAATCAAATTATCCAAACCAACATTTTTAGAAAAACTTTATGACCAATATCATTATTGCAAATTTAAGTCCAGTAAACATCTGCCTTACTTACTTACTTCATTCTCTGCCCCATAAAAAAAACCGAGATATATTTTAAGGAAACCATAATAAATATTATTATAGATACAATATAATAAAAATCTATGTGTCTATCTATATTTTTCATTTCTTATCTTAAGAATATTAATGTTAGTAAATATTGAATATTAAAATATGAAATTCAGCGCCGGCTTCCATCTTTATTCCTCCATAGTCCATACTATTTGATTAAAATTATGATGGACAGATGGTATTATATTATGAAAATATATTTTCCTCTTTGTTCAACACAGGCTTGTTATTTTATTAAGATCAAGTTCTCGTAATACGATCCATTCAGTTGGTTACTTATTACTTTGCAAATACAATTAAGAAAGAGCGTTCTTGAGAAAATACTTGTTGTGTTTAATAATGATTGTATAATATACAAGAGTAAAAAACAGACGCGAAATGTAATAGGAAGTGTAGTTTTTATTTTTATTACAATGTTTCTCTGTAGATAGTGCACCACCTAGATTCAGCCTGTTGTGAGGTGGTTATACAAATCTAGTAATATAGATAGATACGTTTGATCTTTTTGTTGTGTAAATATATAATAAATAAATAAAAATCTTAATATGGAAGAGTAACATAAACATCTTTCAAAGAATAAATCTTCTCTTTTTCTCTCTCTCTCTTTCTATTTCTGTGGTGGAGTAAATGTTCAAGTAAAATTCTTCTTCTAAACTAACTAGGCATTTGAGGCGCAGATCAAAGTGGCAGTAAACATGAAGATTGGTTCCCCATTCATAAGAATTAACTTTTTCTGTTTCCCTGCCGTAGTGAGACGCAACGTGGTGATGAATTTAGCCGTTTAACACGCAGTGTCTCAAATTCAGACTGAAACCGGAGAGCAGAGTGTCACATTAGATTAAGAGATTATTACATTAGGTTCTCTTAACACTTTTCGAAACAAATATCTAAAGAAATTCTGAAACTATTTCAATATTTATGTATTCCCATATACCTAATATTGACTTACAAAATCAGAAACGCTCTAGAGTCGTCGTGTTGTCGCGACAGGAAAAATCCGTCATCAATCTGCCGAGAACCTATTTCCTTACATTCGATCCCCCCCGTCTCCCGTCTCCCGGCGCATCCGAGTTATAGTCAACTTTTATCAGAATATTTCTCTATTTATTATAATAGAAACATATTTTATAGTAGATAAGCATTATTTGTTTTATATCAGATCAAGTTTTGAAAAGCGTGTTTTTTATATCGAAATTCTGTCGGTTTTTTTTTTTCATTTAATATGTTAAACGTTTTTTATAGACTTTATTCATTTTTCGGATATAGAACTTTACATTCTTCTGTATACCAAGCTTTAAAGATTAAGCCATCCGAATAACTCATCATATCGTGCCGTCCTGGCACAGCGCAGAAGTGTGTGACTGTGAACGCAACGGTTGTTGCTTCGATTCCCACTCGATTGCTGTTATTTGTATGAAACATACAAAGAAAAATAGATTAATATTGCATTTAAGATTATCTTAATCGCTATTATAAGGTATAGTAAATTTCTACAAGTTTAAGTGAGAGATTATATGGCTCAATGATGGGTCTGGAGGAGCGCCAAAGCACCTCGAGGTAACAATGCGACCCTGCCAAGAGCTCACTGATAGATGGCTATAGGAATTTGTGACATATCTGAATGTAGGCTGCTTGATTAGGTATTGCACGTCGGAGAGTTTATGCACCATTAAATATGATATATGCAAACAATTATAATACGTGTTTAATGTTAACCTATTATCATTAATACATATTTATATTTGTTGTTTTTGTTTGTAATATTTTTCTTTATGTGAACTATTTAAATTTCATTTAAAAGTATATTCAAAGCATCCTTTTTGAAATATTATTTGAGACTGTCGTTATATTGCAGTAGGCTTACGAAATCAGGTCAAATTCTTTCACCTTGCAACGAATTGTAGGTAAACTCTAAGAAAATCTTGACGTTTTAATTCTAAGGAAAAGTCCGCATCCTGACATTCAGACACAGATATACTAGTGCTATTATAATAGAGAACGGGTCCAGATATCCTGTGTTATTGGATACACTTTGTACGAGTATATTGTCCTGAATCGATGCAAGGAGAAAAAAGTCGACTACATTTATACGAATGTAGTACAGCTAATTTATTATATAGTATGAAAAAGGACTAAAACCATAAAATTGCAAATACTTTAATTATTTTTTTCATAAACAAGTATAAAAAGTACAAAATATTATATATAAATGTACTGTTTTGTTCTGTTCTTTAATTTTGGCGTTCCGGATATATAAATATATCAAAGAATTGGCAGAAAAGTAATTATCAAAGTTCATTTCTATTTGACATGGCCTTCACATTTTCGCCTTACGTATTACAATTCATTGGAGCTATTGTGATTCCAACAAAGCACTTTCAATAACCAGAAGGGTATTGCCGCGTTCAGTGGGTGAGGCAGTATGCACCTCACGTAGCGAACTTTCAGTGTACAATCTCGACCCTCGAAGTTAGCCAAAGTGCTCAGCCTTTCTGACAATGCATCTAGAAATCTATGGTGTCACTCTTTCGATTTATACATATTCTGTAAAACTTAAATAAAATGGTGATATTAGTAAGTTATACCTATTATTAAGGATATTTACACATTTTTGTATATAATAAAAAGTAAAGAGCTATTTTCGTATTCTAGCAACTACTTATTGTTGCTAGCAGCTCTGTAAGGAGATTATTATAAATTTCCACTTACCAATGATAATTGCTAAGAATTATCATTTGGCGAGATGCTATTTACTTAAATTTCGATACGTTTAAATTTTCATATGTTTTAAAAAAGTATTTTCCTAAGAGTAGGTATTCACATGTAAAAAAAATACACAACATATACAAATTAATAACGCTTTAAAAATGTACGATCCTATTGTTAATTTTTATATAAGTATTATATTACTTTTGTACCATAATACTAAGACACCTTTACCAAATTATAAATAATAAACTTCTCAAAAATATATTTTAATTTTCTTGACAGTTGAGATAATAAAACTGATGCTATTGAAAATAGCCAAAGGGTAGTCTTTGTTCCGAAATCAATGGTACTGCTATCTATTAAAGGTTTACTTTGAAACCTTTCAATTGTGTCCTTAGTTCAGTTCAGAAAATGTCATGTGTCAAGTTGATTTCACATAACAAAAACTTTACTATTACTTATTTAAGGCTAATTCTATAATATTTCTATTTCAACACCATTCGTTAATATTCAGGTTTTTAGGGTTCCGTACCTCAAAAGGTAAAAAACAAAACCCTTATAGGATCACTTTGTTGTCCGTGTGTCAAGACCAGGAGATCGCGATGAGGTATAAAACTTAAAATAATATGAAATATACCTGAAACCTTAGGTATTTTATTAAAAAGAGTATTACAAACTTATATTTGTATGTCATTCAATACAAAATGAGAGCATATGCCGGAAAACTTAAATTTGTCAAATTTTATAAGTTGCACGTTGACCTGCAATCCTGAAATTGGTACGGAAGCCTCGGTGGGCGAGACCGACTCGCACTTAACCAGTTTCTTTTTTTAAAAAAGTCAGGCTTATATTTAATTCAGATCTTTCCTCTTAAATCACGTGTTCTCTACTTAGTGATACTTTTAGTAAAATCTCAAATTCTTGTATTTCCAAGTGAACTTGATACATAAATAAAAAAATAGCTATAGCTTGCCTTATTTCCTTTGTTAGCTCTACTGACGAACGAGCTCGTTACTGGTGGCGATGAAATTGGGTCTTATACCGCTACATTCTTCATTAAATTTTTATTGTTTCCTCTCTCGGGTCCTCTTTATGTGTTTCTTCTTTACTAACTTTGATATGAACGGATCACAAAGTCCGTATCAGTGAAGTAGACGTTTATTATGGCAGATATTACACTAAAACTGGTTTTACTTACATAAACTTAATTATTATTTATCACATATTACTGACTGACTTTGAAAAGCAATTTCTATGAAATTAAATTCAACAATAGTATAATACATTTAGAATTTGAGACTAGAAAAAAATGATAATAGGAAATTATTATTCTAAGACTGATCGAATTGGTAAAAAAATAATCATCATTTAATGCTAACATTTTCTTAAAAAATATATACAACAGAAATATTATAAGCTAACATAAAATAAAAATATAGTGACGTTTTATATTCACGCAATAAATAATGCTTTTGCCATTTAAATTTATGTAGAAGCTTTTTGACTACGCCTAAGCTCGTGTTATACTGAATGATTTATTATACCAACAAGTAAATTTAATATGTACATTTATTTCACGTCTCTCCAAATACAGTGCATTAAGACGACTCAAATTTATTCATTAGACTATAATTATGTTTATCTCATTTAATTTTGTCAATGAAAATTTCTGTTGTTGATAGATATTATTATATTAATACTAGCGGACCCGTGTCAACTATACGAAATTCGTTAAGTAATATTAAATGTATTTGTAAAATTATTTTCAGTTTTCAATAGGATTAATACTTATTAATTACTACAACTTTTTGTAATAATGATATTACATTTATGAAATGAAAATAAATCATAAATATTTCGTCACAACCTGACGTGTTTACAGCCGCGTACCGTGTACTATTACCTCCAAATCCTTTTTCTTCGTATATTGAAATTCTTCTGGGTCCAGATCTGAGAAATATTCCGACACCTAAACAACAGTTTTTTTTAAAAATGCCTGTATTTTGTGTAAAAAATATTATAAAGTTCTTTAGAAGTGAAATAATGAGATGGCCGCTTTTATATCGCGATTATTTCAACATTCAAATTCCCAGACGACGTTTTTAAGAAAATATATTCAAAGTTAATATACATATTACCAAGGCTGGCTTAACTGAGATAATTGCGAAGTGATTTAAAAATAAATTTAATTCAAAATATGAAGGCACTTTTTATACTCGTATAAGTAATTTCTTTTTTTATGAAATACAGTATAACAATAAATAATACAATTGGGAAATGAAATATTTGTTTAAATTTATATTTTCATTTCTTCGCCCTGGTGTCTAGGCAAAGCGCGGCGTTAACTTCCGCCACTCAACACGTTATGCCTCGAGATTTCGGCGGAATGGGAATGGGAAAAGTGCCTTAATACTAGATTCCCTTAATCTAACCTGTTGTATGCAGGATAGAGCGTAAAACTGAAAAAATATATAAAAAAATATTTAATTTGTCTCTATTAAGATAAACCTTTCACCCAATAAGCACTACCATAGTTAATAGGCATTAAGATTATCACTGATGACTCAATATACGTAGAATGAAACGAACCTACTACCACTGGAACAGCATTTGAAGAGGTAAATTACCTGGTAACATAATAAACTGCACTCAGAGCTGTAGGCTATTTGAGTTGGGAGTCTCGAGACGGCGTAATTACTCACACGGCACTCTATCTTAAGGTTACTCTTTTAAGAATCAAGTTTTATTGTATTTCAGGAGAATCATGTTTGTTAATTAAATTGTATTTATAGTAGCCTATTTGAGTACCTGTCTACTATGTGATTTAATGCGATTTTTATTAAAATCTTAACATTTTATTATTAAGGTCTAACTTAACTTCTTATCTAGAAGTTTTGGAAAAAAAATCTAACCTATGTTGATATAAATGATGTAATTTTGAGCATTGCTATCTAACGTCTAATCTAACTAAAGTCAGTTTAGTACCTAGTTTTGTGTTACATATTATTTTTCTCAATATATTTGAGTTTCTTTAGTTAGTTCTATTACCTATCTAATTCTGTTTGTCAGCACGCGGTGACTCTAAGGTTAAAATGAAAATACTATGAGATATCACGAGAATCTTTCTTGCTACCTCAATGTGTGAATAAAGCTTGAAGTTAACGAAATATATCATGCAATAATTTGGTGCCGCCGCCGTCGGGAAAGTTGGAATGTACCAAGCTAAATTAAATTATCAAAATCAAGACGCTACGGTTCATATTATACCAATCTTAAAATGTCTCCTCTAATATTTACCCAACAGAGTAAATTTAAGGAAGTCAGCGGGCTCATTCCTTCAAGAAATATGATACTATACATTCGTTAATATATAAAAGATGTAATCTTTCAACTCCACACAAATAAAAATGAAACTGAAAATCTTTACAAAACTTTTATTGTAACGCTACAGCCATCAATTTGTCTAAAACGGCTCACAATGTACCTGGGACTTGCTGCAGCAAAAACCAGCTCTGTGAATATAGGGATTATGCAGAAAAAATATCTCTTGTACACTACAAAATGTAGAATTGAAAATGAAGTAAAAGAATATTTTACTTTTGGCTTCCTTTATGGAATACCTAGTCAGCTAATACTGGGATTATGTGTTTTGATAACCTGCGCCCATCTATAAAAGATGATTAGGTAAAATGTGTAGTTTTTAACTTATCAGACTTTTGTCCTAATTAGAATTCTAAATTAGATTCGCGTGGCCCTCACAATTACAATTAATTAATATAAAAATATATTTTTATATCAATTACAGTTATTTCAATTTCGATTAATATTATTATGTAAATTTCTCATTTTAATAACGCCATCCAAGCCGATGAGTAGTTGATAAATCAGCAAGTAGGTATATTTAATCACATTACTGAAGGCAACAATTTTCCCAAGATGAAATTGCTTCCACAGATTTTTATCGTATAAATCTAAATTAATGTACGACGATCTTATGATATTACAGTATAAGTTTATTTAATGTATAATATAGTATTAGCATACCGTTGTGTTAGAAATCCCTAGACAGTAAATGTTTTTTGTGACCTCAGATAGTTTTTCCATTTGGTTTTATTTTAATTTTACTCTTATATAAATGCAATTTTGCAAACCAACAGGTTGCAATAATGACGTTTTATCCCAATTATTTGTAAAAACAGATCTTACTTAATCTTAAAAACCACCACCTTTGGTTTTTGTGGAGCTAGAAAACCTTACGGCGCTGTTTTTTTGGTTTTGCTTAAAAATGGAGTAGTGGGTGGTGGAAGTCTCCAATGGAGAATGGAGTGCCTTGCGGGCTACAGCGTCAATAATATAAGGCATCCAGAGAGTTCAAGTGCTAAATGACTTCGATAGCTGACAATAGTAATTTCAAAAAAATTAAATAAATGAGATATTTCAACTAAACTATTGTACCTTATCTTGTAGACCTTTAGTCGACTAAGCTCAGAGTCGAGCCTCACAAAACCTAAACGCCAGCAAAGCTTTACTTACCTCTTAAGCTTTACGATACGACTGTCTTTTATAAGTTTCATTAAAACTTTAACCGATTTGAATACTAATTTGTAGCATGTTCTAACTAAGTAAGATGCTTTAGTCGAAAATGTTGTCTAATTATAGTATATATGTATAATTTTAGCTACATACTGAAAACATCGGCTTTAATTATTGTTATTATGATGTCAATACATAGAAGAATAAATATTAAAAATCAAATAAAAAAGTCTTTTAACGATAATAAAGGTAGCTATAGATATATGAAATATAAAAATAAAATTAGTGGAAGTGTGAATAGTCTTATGCTGAAGTGAAATAAAAAAAATGGACGACGAAACGACTTATGTGTGGATTAATATTTAAATGTTTATTGCTTAAATAAAAATCTTAATCATTTATTCTATATTCTTAATTAAAAATATTCTCTTTTCAATCATTATTAGGTTATACAGTTTGTTGATAGTTTCAAAAATATCATTATATACTCAACTCGAAAATATTTACTGTATAATAAAACGAGTACGTATACTCTACAAATACTTGTAATACCATAAGCATGAATGTGGTATACTTTAATTCCCGTTTTCAATATTGTGCTCGAAGTAATCCGCCTTAAGTGACAAAATAGAAGTTTCTTACTCAAATAGTAATAAGCTTATGAGCGCTAAAACTTCGCAACAGTAGTTCTGGAGTTTCGCCGAATATTAGAAACTAGGAGACAAACTTAGATAGTTTATGTTGGATACTCGTCTAACGTACATTTCTCTTGTTGACTGCAACTGGTATGTTGACAAGAGTTGAAATTGCGGATGTTTGTCGCAAAAAACATTTATTTATACACGTTATAGCAATTTTTTAACAAAAAAATTATTAAAATGTCAGAAAAGTCATAGTTTATGTTATTCCTTTCAATATATTACTAAATTAAAAAGTGAGTTTATATCATATCTCACGAGAATAGTTTTTAAAAGTTTATATTTCTCTACGAAAAATGTATCCTCTTAAAATCATCAATCCTTAGTATGAAACATAAAAAATCACTACTAAATTGGGCAATTTCACTAACGAATGAACGCTAAAAATAAAAAAAACCAGGTTATTGACGATACGAAATCCTTCAAAAATCCAAGCCACTTCTTCTAATGATCACTAACAACATGTGCCGTTGGCTCTAACTCGATGTCCAGTTTCTCCTTATTTTTTTAGTTTATTTATGTTTCATTTTAAAAATTCCACGAGTAAAATATAATTAGTTATTTTTACATGTTTAAAGTGTTATTACACATTTTGGAAAGAAAAATACTTTTTAGAAAACCAGCTAAATTTTTTAGTTATATAAAAGGGGTTGTTGTTATTTTGCGTTTCGTCTAAACGATTTTTTATTACTTTTGTAAAAATCTTATTAAGTTTTTTTATAAAGAGTTATTAACTTAATTATTAAGACCAAAAAGTATCGTATATTATGAGCATGTATGATGGTATAGGTACAACTTATTAACAACAGACCAGTTGTAACTTTTTAGAAGACACTCTAAAAGACAAGTCATTTTTTTTATATGTTAGACATCCTACTAATACCATTTACAAAATAATCGATTCCAAATAAATAACTCTAATCTAATCTTTTTATAATGAAAATACTTAAATTTAAAAATATATTTAAAAGCTATGAATGTTTTCTATTTTTCAATATAGAAATCTCATAGCAATATATCAAAAATTACTGTAACAATATGATTTAATAAAACGTATGAATCGGTTTATTACTCAATTACAATCGTATAACATTTCCAACATTCCGATCAGAGGTTACCAAATCATAAAATGGGGGGATCGCTCCTCGCTCTGTAATTTCCGGTGCAGTCTGAGATCCGCTCGATCGGAACAGGAAGATATTGATAATGTAAAATGTTTCCCAATGTGAGAACCATATGCGAAAAAAAAGTTGTCACGTATAGATTTTAAAGTAACCTAAAGAAATTGTGCTTTAATTTCTTTAGGTTTAGGGTTTTTTTATTATTTAGTTAAATATGCTAAGTTTCATGTATAACATCGATTGAATTTGATAAGTTAATTCGTATGTTCATAACAATTTTATATAGTATAAAATAAACTAAAAAACTTAAAAATATTCTTACAAATCTTGTCTAGACTCAATTATAGTAAACATCTTATCTGATCTATACGACCAGACCCGCTCGAGAACCGAATCAATATTTTGTTGTGCTTTAGTTAGAAGCCAATACATTGTTAGCGCTGCCCAAAATTCCTATATTTTCCATATTTCTATAAATAGTCATTTTTTTACTTATATCGCGCAGTCTGTATACGAGTATATATACATAGCTGTGAACTATGTTTGGTGGCTTAAAATATATTTACATACCTAGTTAGTTTTCATTATGCTGGGCTGATGAAACGAAATGTCTCTATATTTCACAATGCAATCTCCGCCTAAAATTCTCTTTATCTCTATCTCCCAAGAAAAATTGAGAACAAGACTATCTTCCATTATCTTTTTGGTTATTTTCCAAAATGTTCAAAATGTGAATTTTCATCTTATTCAAGTTATATTCAATATTATTCAGAACTAAGTTATCGTTGTAACATTCCAACGCAAAAGTATACTACAGAATTGAAGTTACCAAAAAGTTGTAAGGGAGGCGAATCGAGATGAAACTCGAGTTACGGACGTTTATTGGTCAAAATACCAGCTACAAAGGAGTTCTGTTCAACTTTCCAGTTCCAAATGTCAGTTTGGCGGCGACAGGTATCTAATGAATTTAATTACTTTCATCTGAGACCCTAGGATCAATTTTATTAAAATAGCCATGCGAATAGTCGAAATAGTTTTGGATATATTGTTTTGAATCTTTCAATAACACTAAGTATTCAATCGACTGTTTTGCTAATTTTATTAAAGCTTATATACTGATAACTCTAAGCTTTTTAAAAAGAACTCTAGGAGATATTTCAACTTTATATAAATAACTTCAGACTAAAATTAAAATGTTAAAATTTAAAATGCTAATTTAATCTAATAATTGAAAAGTTTTAGTATGGCTCGTCTGACAGTTACAATTCTCATTACTTGTAATCGCAAGTAATCCAAGATCTTTTAGAGATTCAGAGTATTAATTAAGATTATATATACAATAAATTTTATATTAATACAAATAAACGATAAAATGATAAAATGTCATAGTCTGTCCGTTTCAATCTCCTGTGACATTTGTTAAGAATATCGTAGACGTCCTACTTCCTATCTGTTGCATTACCTACTACTTGTATAATATATATATTCTTTATTGCATAAAACAAACATATAGTAATATAAAATGAAAAAATAGT
>FAPJ01021547.1:0-10139 GCA_001485985.1 Heliconius ethilla aerotome | reverse complement strand
ACGGGAATGCGCTGCCTTCTCTCAGATTTTTTTGTATAATTTTAATATTGTATGTTAGCGTTATTCTTAATAACTAATATCAAAGGGGGCCACGATAACTGCAGGGGCCACAATACCGCCTTCTCTTATACCTAAATAATAATTATAACCTGATCTTGACAACATTGAAGTAAACTATTTAATGAATTTAAGAATCATATCATCCCTTTCATTTAATATTATCTTTAAGGGTTTAAAAAAATATATTATTATTAATTTTATGATGGTGAATCAAAACTAAGTCCACGTTATTTTACTGACATTAGAACTAAAATTTCAGGTCAATCGGCAACCATAAGTGCGTTATTTATTTTATTAAATTAAAAAAGCTTTTTTACAGAAATAAAAACGAATAAAAAAAGTGGGGAACAGAATTGTCTTAACACTAGGTCCCATGTTCCCTCTGGCTATCCTGCTATGTGCGGGATACAGCCTAAAGCTATAAAAATAAATAAAAGCATTTCAAAATACACCTTACAAACTTAAGCCTTAAATTGTAGCTGATTTGGATAATATTGAATAGCTTACCAGTGACCTTACTCTGTTCCTATATTATTTTGTCTCTCATGAAAATTTAGACACATATTTTTATTTGTCATTATAAAAAAATCATGAACAAATTTTATGATAAACATTTGGATATCCAAAGTAGGCTTAATTTTTGAAATGGGGTCCTTACTTTCGGCTCTTTTTTTGAGAATGTAAATTGGAAAATGGATTTTTTTTTGGAAATTGGAGTAATTGGTTATTGACATAAATATTTATTTTATAATATATAAATAAATTTAATTTACCTTAATAGTAGAGGCCAACAGGACTAGTAAAAGTATTTTTCAACATTCAGTCGAAGGTCATAGACTAGTTTCGCGACATTTCTCTTTTGGATTGGAACAAAGGTTCGATGCAGTCCCCTTCACTGGCAACGTATGCACCAACAGGAAGCCTTCTCAAGGCGAACATGGTGCTGTCGATCAAATTCTCTGATTTATAAAGTAATTATATGTAATAGAAATACAACTGAATATTCTAAAGTTGTATTCAAATGCCTAATATTGTATTCAGATGCTTATTCTTATTGATACACTCTTCTTGTTAATAGTCGATTTGACAGTGAGGTAATAAATGCATATAAAGCTCATCACATTGTGGGAGCCATTCAAAGTAGTAGCAAAGTACTAGTACTCGCGCCAACTTAACGCACCTACTTATGTTATAGTAGAAACGCGCGTATTTAATTATGTTTTGAAGAATACTGTGAAAAATGTATATTTATTATTACCTTGACGCCTTTACTCTTGCCAGACGCCCTAAAAGTTGCTTAAAATTGGGGTAAATTACATTATAATATAATGTAGTAAAAAGCTGCAAGCTTTCATTTTACATATATAATTTACGGACTATTTTAAGACCCCTTAAAAGCGCCAAGACCAATCGGATGGCTCAATCATTCTTCTAGATCTAGACAAAGACGTGGGTACCTCCGAAAGCGCTCCACTTTCAATTCTATCTTGTGGATCTTGGGCTATATTAATTTTGTAATTAAATTAGTATATATTACATATGTATATTACATATTTACAATATAATACGATTCATTCCTAATATTTAATCAATAGGACACTTACTGCCCGAAGTAATTATCGATAAACTAAAATAAGATAAAATATTTACTTGGAATACCTTATGCTATCGAGTGATAGTTGATGTGAAGCTAATGTTTTATATGATTTCGAAATAAATCCTTTTGTATGGTCTACTAATTGCCGAGGTTATAGTTATACGACAATATAATATGATGATGTGCTGGGCTACTATCATGTTAGTAGCATACATGGCGCCCAATCTTTTAGGGCATTTCTACATGTTCCAGGAGTAAAATAAGTCGTCACATAAAATCAACAAGTTGAATGAAGCACTGAATTTTGATGTCTCACACTCACTGGAATTTCTGTTTTCATTTTTACGTTAATTGAATTTTTATTCGCATTTTCCATTATTTTCTATTACAAAAAATATAATGATAGGTAGGTACATCTTTTATAACATATGTAATCAATTTTTAAAACTCCCTTACCTTTTTTTTGCTTTTCATTACGCCGTATTTAAAGTAGACATCCCATATAGGTTGTGATACCACATAGGAAAGACAAAGATCTATAGGTGTTTATGAAACAATTTTTCTTATGTGTTTCATTTTGTATATTTAATAAATAATTTATCTTATAATAACGTACATTTTATTTATAAAGCCACATATGCCTTAGAGAGCAGTTACATTTGCTTATTATTCTGAATGCGTCGTCATAGCGGAATTTCGCCGAGGCGGCGACGGCGGCGGCGGTAACAATGTCGACCTAAGGACGCTCACTTCTATGCACACAATATATTCCACTATTATTCCTCCAAATCTATTTTTATATGGATTAAATATTTTATTTCCTCAAATGGTAATCGTAACCACAACCTGCGTTTGCAGTCGCACGCTTGTGCTCCTGCGCCACCACTGGCCTTAAACAAAATAAATAAAAATAAATATTAAAACAATATTATAAGTGTGTAATATAGAATTTACTTCAATATAGAAGTTTTATAAAAAAATATAAATTTTGATATTATATAGCAAATTTTGATATTATAAAACAAACAACTAAAATATGTAGAAAAAGGAAAAAATATAAGCACGATTTCTGTGACATTTATAATCTCAAGATGTATGCAGTGTGACCTATCGAAGTAGTCAAACCTGTCTTAATGTCAGAGTTGAAAATATACAATTTAATAAGAAAACGATAATATATACACCAGCACTCTATAAGATGTGATGTGTGATTCTATAAGAGTTCCATATTTACGTTTGAGCTACGGAACTCTAAAACATTTATAAGTTTGTAATAATTTGAAACTTGTTTTTCCATTTCATTATTTTTGTATCTGCTAAAAGTAGATCCCTCGCGTTATGAGAAATATGTCTCGATGCAATAATTAAAAGTAAAATATAGGAAGCTATATTTTTAGCAAAGTAATATATTATAGGTATTAGATAGATATAAATTGTATTTATGTTTGTCTTTAAACATAGCTATGACAATATCGATGATGAGAAATGATGTATTTAAAGCCTTCAGTTGTACAGTTACAAAAGCATGTTGGATGTATTGTTTAGATTTTGCTAGAGGTGTCGCAATGACGACTGTAAATAATTGGATAGGTACATTACCTATATTTTCCTATCCTATTGACATGGTAATGAAGTTTGCAATAAATAATTTATATTCGCAATTTCGCAGTTTATTTATTTATATTTAAGTATATCTATTAATATTAATTACATTGATTATTATAGGCGTATAATTACTTAATTAGACATTAATACATAATCAATTGTATTGTGTATGTATATTAAATTAAAGTTTAGGCTTTTAATCTTAGATATTATATTTTTAGTTTGCAAGTGCTGTGTAAAGTATTTTTAATGACTTACTTAGGTTCTTGGTATATTATTATATTAACGAAAAGTAGTTATTAACGAAAAATTTTAAAATTTGTTCTAGAAATAAGAATAGTTAAAAGAATTTTCTACCGTATCTATGTCCTTGGGAATATCTAAAGAAGAAATGAACTAAAAAAAATAGGAATTTAAATACTAGCGAGTTACGCTGCTAAAAAGACGTTTGTACGTAGGCTGCGTTGTATCCGGCCAGTGACCGCCGCTGACCGCACTTTGCGTGTTTCTTTTTTATTTATTTAACTTACGAATGTATATATAATTTTGTTATTTTATATTACAAAGGTTGCATCAGTATAAATTGGATTACTTTTTTGTTACAACAGTTAAAAACACGACTTTAGAACAATAATAATAATTATATGCTAGGATCTTTGAATGTCACAATCAATAGTTGTTAGGACATTTACTACGATCGTAGCAGCATCTATCCATCTCATCATCTGTCTATTTGTAGGTAGAGATCTAATAATATTCTCATTTAAATACGTAATCCAAATAGAAATTTGGTGACTTTAAGCGTGGGGATTAAATAACCTACCTGAGTTAATTTAGGTTTCTTGTTTCTAAAATGCATGCCATCATCTGTCCGTAAATACGGCGGTTTTCATAATACTAATATAATATTCATATATATTTATATTTCCATATTAATTACTTTTGCTTGTGAAAGTAAGTAAGTTAATGAAATATTTTTTTGAATTTGATGAAACATTTTTAAAGAGACGCCATTGACAAACAAGTAAATAGTACCGAACATTTATGAAATATAAAATTTATCGTATATCAAATAATTACTTATACAAAAATTTTAAATAATGCAATATTTTCATAATATTTAGTGAGCGTGGCACTCTTACGTTTTATCGTACAGATATTAAGCTCGCGTCTTTCTCTGTTTCATAAGCGACCCACTTGCCAACCGCCACCGCCAGTTCTCGGGGTGACCTTACATTGAACGTTGTTATGAGAACATGGCACACACCCACCGCTCAACATACGAGTACTGCAGTTTCGTTACGCAATGCTTACACCAACGAATTTCAGTATGATAGACAAGTGTGACGACACAGCTTGCAAAACTCAGGTATGTAGGTGTAGGTAGGTTGTATCGTTACGTTGTTTGAACAGCTTTTGCTATTCAATAATTTCGAACTTTAAATAAATTGAACTCGCCAAAATAATTTGCCCTCATTATTTAAAGGCATATTAGATTTAAGTATGTGTTGCTTTTTCATTGGCATTTCAAACAAAAAGAGTAACAATCTGTTGCACTTGTACGTCTCACAATCACAGGTCATTGACTCAACATTCAAAGTTACATCTTTATACTCAACATCAGTAATATATTTGATGAACACATAATTTGTAAATAAAAGGTAGCTAAGGTTAAGCATTTTATTTCTAGTAATGAGGAACTCATACACTGATGGAAACTGTTAAAGTAAATTTAATAGGTATTATGAATAAATGAGACACTACCACATTGAGACACTATAAACGCTATCCACACGAAGAAATTAAATTTATATTTTTTCGTGTTTTTGCTATGGTAACGAGGTAAAGTGCGGCGTTGAGTTCCACGCAACACGTAATGCCTCCAGCATCCGGCGAAAAGTGGGGAACGGAGTGTCTAAGTGCGAGATAGCAGATACAGCATGAAGCTAAAAAAAAAATCTGAAATGTACCTATAGGGAAACCATCTTTGGTGTGATTGTATGGTCCTTTTCTCTATACAAAAAAAGATTTTAAATATAGAGGGAAGTGACAAAGAAAATGTTATCGAGTGAAATTCACAATAATGTATTTTTTTGTTAATTTCACTCGATAACTGGAAAATTTGCTTTGCCAAAAATTATATTAGTTTAGTTCAAAATAACTAGCTTAATTTTTAAAGAAATTTATAAGCACAACATTAAATATTGTGTCTGCATCCACGTCAAGCGGGATGTGATAACGCGCTTAAGCTATGAAAATATTGTGTTATCCTCAGATCAATTGCACTGCAATCCGCACATTTTCAAGTGTAAATTATCATAAGCTCGGTTTCAAACAATCCACCCGCAGCCAAAGTATAATTACCACGCTTATATTCAGTATAATGAAGAAAATTATATTTTTACGCGTATATTCGAGGGAATAGGAAAATAATAACTGAAATTATTCTATAAAAAAAATCTTTTCCTTTTAAAATTATTTATAAACAAACTTAAGTGTGAACTAAAGCAATTTGTGGTGTAGTTATTGCGTTTAGCATAACGGACTACGCTACATTTTTTATTATTTCTAGGAAACCTAAGTCGTATAAATTAAACATTTACAATTTTATATTCATATTTCATATAGAGATAGGTATGGCAAATCTGATCATACTTAAGAGTCAATGAAACGAAGAGATATTATAAAATACATTTTTATTCTTAAAATAGTACTATACTTAAGACAATATTAACGAAAATATCTGTTGTACAGATTTTATATATAAATTTATATATGCATATAAAATAATTTAGAGACAACGTTTTGTGCCGAAAAGAAATAAACGAGTGTGTGCGTAAACAATAATAATAATAATTTTATGCTATCTTTATTTATCACATACAAAGTAATTTACCGCCGTAGATACAATCACATGAAGCGTAGAGTATACAATTATATTGATAAAACATAGTAATCAATGACTAAAATCATCAATAAAAAATAAAAAAAATAAAAACCTTGATTGCATAAAACTAAAAAGAAAATAAACAAGCTCAATAGTTTATTAGGATTAACTAGGATAAGGATTTATGTAAATCCGTTCAGTGGTTCTGGAGATATGAGGTAATAAAAAATATTACATATATACATACATACAAGATACGCGCGAAAAACATAACCGTTCAACCGTTCGTTAAAATAAAAATATTAATATATAAAATGTTATATGTAATTTGATTTCGTTTCTTTTATTTACATTAATTCACTTTTCAAAATCTCTTAATTTGTTGGAATAATCTATAATATACAATTTACACTGACTAGTAAACCAAAATTACAATATAATTTTTAAATTTAGACTAATTCAATGTTTATAACGTTTGTGATGATTTCAATGAAATGTTTATTTTCTATTAATAACATGTGTTTATCTTTGTAACAATATGTATAAAAATGTATAAGATATATTTTTAATATAAAATACAATACCTACTATATAAAAGAATGTAGATATGTAAGTACTAAGATAATAATATTTTATAAGTGTATTTTAGGAAAAACATTATCGTTCATTAGGCTAATTATTTATTAGTAATTTACTTAATCTTTTTATTTAACATAAACATAACAGAATTTGCATTTGAATATTGTAGAAATAAATGTATTTACATGGAATATCTTCAATTTAATCATGTTATAAAACTTCTTTAAAATAAACAAATTCAGCCTCTGGCCACAGACATATATGTATTATAATAAAATATAAGAAACTTGGATAAATGGAATGTTATATAAACCACATAATTTAATTACTTTGTTATTAAATCCCAGTGGACATAAAAATGCATTTAAACTATTTAAAAAATACATTAAGTTTCAATAACTATATAATATTATATTCAATTTATAAAAGTAAAATCTCATTCATTGTCAACTTTACAAGTATCACATGTTAATTAGTATAAAAATAAAAATAAGGAATTAATGCTAGAGATCATAAAGTCATTGATTGTGTTCAACCAATTATTTAAAGAATTACTCAACAGTTACAGATTTAGCCAAATTACGAGGGCAATCGACATTGCAATCTCGCAAAACTGCAATGTGATAAGCAAGTAATTGCATCGGAATAACAGTAAGTACTCCTTGCAGACAGTCTACTGTTCTTGGAATTTCTAATGTACGAGATGCGAGACTTATCGTTTCTGTATCTCCTTCTTCACAAATAACAATAGGTTGCCCTTGCCGAGCCGTTACCTGCTGTAAAGCGTTCATACATTTTGTGTAAACAGGATCACGCATAACTATCATCATAACAGGCATGGAGTCATCAATCAGAGCCAGCGGTCCATGCTTTAATTCTCCTGCCATAATACCCTCACTGTGCATGTAGGTCAGTTCCTTTACCTTTAACGCTCCTTCTAGACACGTTGCGAAATTATATCCACGGCCCATAATCAATAGCGACCGCTGTCGATATAAATCTTCAGCTAAGGCCTTCACTTTACTGTCCAAAGCCAGTACTTGACGGATTTTCTCATGTAAATGATGTAATCCTTCAATAATATCTGCTCTTCGTTTTTGTAGGGAGATGCGATCTTCACTTATAACTAGTGCAAACATCACCAGAGAGACAAACTGTGATGTATAAGCTTTTGTGGAAGCAACACCAATCTCAGGGCCAGCATTAATATGTACCCCACAATGAGACTCTCGACAAATAGAACTGCCCACAGTATTTGTTATTCCGACAATAAGAGCTCCATGACGTTTACAGTAACGGAGGGCCGAAAGTGTATCTGCAGTTTCTCCAGATTGTGAAATAAAGAAACACACATCATCACGAAAAACAGGTGTATCTCTGTCAAGAAGGTCAGATGCCAACTCAACCATAACTGGGAGCTCAGTGAGCTCTTCCAATAATTGACGAGTAGCGACAGCACTGTGGTAGCTTGTGCCACAACCAATTAACATTAATCGTCGGCACCGTTTAATTTCAGGAATATAATCTTTGATACCCCCAAGGGTAACTGTACCATCTACAAAGTTGAGACGACCTCTCATTGTGTTAATGATAGATTCAGATTGCTCAAATATTTCTTTCTGCATAAAATAGTCGTAGTTGCCTTTCATAATTTGCTGTATTTCTAGTTTAAGTGTAAAAATTTCTCGTTGATGTGAATCTGTACTACTGCCAGACAAGCGATGAATGCTAAGAACTCCATCTTTTATATGAGCAACATCATCATCTTCAAAATAAAGGACTTTGTTAGTATGCTCAATAACAGCAGAAGCATCAGATGCAAAGAAATATTCTACATCTCTTTCTTCTTCTGGTTTAAAATGGGCATGACTATTCACACGAGGCACTGGTTGGACTACACCTCTTGTAGCTTTATTGTTAGTATACATAATGGGTATATGATCACTAGATAGGCGTCTCTTTGTCTTAATACCCACAAGCAGAGGACTACCACGTCTGGTGGCAACACATTCGTTTGGGAAATAACGAGACTTAAAGCATAATCCAAAAGCTCCTTCTATTTGTTGAATTACCTGTTCAACTAGCTGCTGGAAGCTGAAGTCCTTGTGCTGATGGTAGAGGTGATGAATAAGTTTTGCAATAACTTCTGTATCTGTTTGTGATTCAAAAGAGTATCCTTTATTCTCCAAAAATTGCTTAATTTCTTTGTGATTTGTAACAATACCATTGTGAATAACAACAAATGCGTTGTCTTCACCAGAGCGTTGAGGATGTGCGTTCAAAGCGCTAGGTTCACCGTGTGTAGCCCAACGAGTATGAGCAATACCACAATGTGATTCTACTGTTTCGTCTACAGCCAACTCAGACTTACGTTCTTGTACCAATTTATCAAGAGCGGCTACTTTACCCCTTTCTTTTACAACAGCAATATCCTTTTGACCAGCTGAATCTACAGCGATGCCTGCAGAATCATAGCCGCGGTATTCTAAGCGTTTCAATCCATTTATGAGCAATTCCAATATTTCACCTCTAGTTTTCGGTGTCAAGTGATTAATATATGCAAAAATTCCACACATTGTAATGAAGTCAAATATTACAGTAAAACTGGTACCACGCAAACAGAACTAAGATCTAAGGAGACTACTCCTAACACAAAACAAAATACTGAAGACTTTCGGTATGTATCTCCATTCAACAACTAATATATTACTTTCACTTATGGCAAAGCCCACGTCATCATGTTTCTTTAATGTAGATACCAGTTGTTACTATATTTAATATGCAAGCACCGACAACCATAAATTTCTCTGAATTGACTGACCGACGGATAGGCCAATATTGAATATACAAAATTAAACTGGCTTGTCAGTGTCAATGTCAGTATCAATGTCAACTTCAACCACTGTTATTAGGTACGGTATACATAATCACGGGACATCCCTAGCATTCGTTTTTTGTAGGATTTGGTTTTTCTTTTTATTTCAAAATTTATGTGAAACTTATATTTAAATATTAGTCTGGTCAAAATACTAGTCTTGAGAAATAGATTTGTGAAAATTATGTTTGATTTGGAATTATTTATAAAATGTTGAATCTAGAGTTGATATCGACTATTTGACTCGAGTCAAGAATTTTCTATTTAGTCATTAAATTTTTTGGTATTTTTTTTTTCTTTTTTTTGTTATGATATTTTTACAAATGCTTCTAAAAGATACGATTTGTTGAGTTGCATGAATGGTTTATTTTAACTAACTTAATGTAGTGGAGTCAATATTTATTTATTTGGTATTAGCTGATCCTGGTCAAGCTAATAGGGGGCAGTTAATACAAAACAATCATGTATTATCCAAATACTAAATTGATGTCACACCATCAATCGTAGAGCATTTTATTGATTGATTTCTCGATATA
>FAPJ01021513.1:0-12694 GCA_001485985.1 Heliconius ethilla aerotome | reverse complement strand
ACTCAACACACATTGCTTCAATAATTGGGCGGTGCGAAGGGAACGGAGTGTCTCAACCCTACATTTCCTCTGCCTACTCTGTTCTATGCAGGATATAGCGTGAAGCTAAAAAACCTAGTGTTAACAAATGATTAAGGTAATATACTAATACTAAGAGCTGAGCAAATGGCTCCAGTTCTGCATTTACAAGCTTTGCTTCAAAGTCAAGTGTAAAATTTAATTTATAAGTATTTTAATATATCTTATAACAATTTACTCATGTAATATTCTAACTACCATACTAGGGCTTGTGTAATATTAAAATTAAATCATTTTTAAATGATTATTTATGGTAACCCAACCCGCTCAAGATTATGAAAGTAATAAAAAGTTCAATATCAACATGCATATTTATTTCAAAACATTTCAGAATATAAATATCACTCACTGTGAGTCACTGTCACTGCCGGAGCCAGAATAGCTCGCCAATAATGAAAGTCCTGACGCCGTTGGAACATTTTGCACTTCACTTTTGACTAAACTATCACTTGTACTTGATTTATCTTTATCATTATCTGTTTTTCTCATTTTAACGAGATTACTTAAAGGTTTCTTGGATATGACACCTATACTCTTGTTCCAGGATTCATTTTTCTTTACATCCAACCGCTTCGTTGGTAGGATTTCAAGTTTATGTTGTTTCATTTTAGGTTGATCATCTTCAACATCTTCTATTATTTCTTCAGTTACAATTTTGTGCTTTGCTGTATTATTAAATTTAACCGATCTGTAACAAATCAATTGGTTTTAAAATCTACAAATCGAAAAAGAAACACAATATGTACGGAACGAAATTTGGAGGTGTCTTGATGGCTAAATGTATGATATCATTGAATCCTCTAAACTACTATAGTACCCTGTTAGTACGTCCCTGCACTAATGAAAAAATATCAACTTCCCTTCTTCTTTCAATCTTCATTGGCATCCTTGGAGGCCATGTCCAACAATATGCATCAACTGATGTGATGATTAATTATATATTCGAAATGATTATTATATTTACACTACATATTATACAATTCCTTGACATATACAAGTTAAGCTAAAGTTGCTTTATGTCCTCTACCCATTGTTGGATGATAGTAATAAACGACCAAAAATTTGAAAATAGAGTACTTAACATTGGTTTAAATTCAACTTAGTCATAGTTAATTTTAATTATATTAATGTTGTTTTGGACTATATTAGTGTAGTCAAATTGACCCATGGTCAAGGACCAGAGTCTTTTGAATACGAAATAATAAAAAATATAAATATAAATATAATAAAGATTTGTCTGTTGCTATAATCTTATTATGGTTTTACAATTTACGTTATTTATGTTAAATTCCTATAAACCCTACATACAATATGATACTGTACATCTAGTATCTCTGCATGATGTGTAGTGCACAATAAATAGTGTAGTATAATTCTCGCTTAGAACTTACTTGATAATTTCGTCATCTTCTTGTTGTTCTCTCTTTAATCTTTCCTCCTTTGTTTCAGGCTGGTATTGTTTAAGCAAATCCTCATAGTCAATAGATTGCTGTCGTCGATTCAGTTCCTTTAACTCTTCAAGACTTTCAAGTACTTCAATCTCCTGTCTTGATTGTTCTGTTCTATACTCTGAAATGATTTAAGCTTATTAATTAATGTTAAAGTTCCAATGTTAATTAAGGTTAATTGGAATTGTAGTTTGTTCAATATTAACATGTGTGAAGACTATACTTTGTTACCAGAGCAAAGAAATTAAAATAATTAATTTTCTGTAACACAATCATGGCATTTCAAGTCAGACACTGAATCCCTGTTCCACAATATTAGTTTAATAGTGTGTCATCATAGTATTAATACATTAATAAGGTTCATATTCAGCTTTTCATTTTGTTAGGGTATACATTTGATGCACATCTTTACAAAACAATAATAATATTTTGAAAAATATACTAGTAATTGAATTTCAATATTATATATATATAAGGAATAAAAATAATTTGGCCTAAAATACCGTAGTAATGGGTTTTTCCTTACTTGGAGCAATGAATTATTTTCATTTCTCTGTACTGTAACAAAACAATGATAGCTGGCACTTAAAATACAATTTTTCCAATTTGGATGGAAAGTAAACAGTATCTTCACTCTAATATAATGCTGAACTGAACTGATCATATAAGACTTACCAAGTAGCTTCATAGGATTATTTGCCTCTTCTTCCTTCTGTTCTTCTTCTTCTTTCTTTGCCTGTTCCTCAGCCAGTTTCAAAGCCATAAAATTCCTTGTAGCACCTGCTTCTATTTCATAATCAGTATTTTTTGGATCGGTCTTAAAAGATATTTCCTGAAGACATCTTGTGCACTGGAATAATAATTTATTTATATTGTAATTCATAATCATAAAGTTTTGCTATTATACATATAATTTTATATTGTAACTTGCATATATAGGCTGCAAGACCCAAGATACTCTGCTAACCTATTAAGACATCTTGTTTTTCACATTCCACCCAATTTGTTGAGGCATTATGTGTTGAGTGGTGGAATTAAACTTCCATTTAGTTTTGTTATTATAATAAAATTTGCACTGAGATGTTGTCCCCTTGTTCCTTATTACAACTTATCCATAGTGTTTCAAAGGTTGCCTGGTAGAGATTGCTTAAAGCAATAAGATCGACTTTGCATACATGTTTTTTTTATTTGTGATGTTCATTTTATATATTTCTTTCTTTTATGTGAGCAATAAGTATATTCTATTCTATGTTACTATACATATATCAGTAAGTAAGTTTAAGTAGTTAACTTTGAATATGTACTGTAAAGTTTTATTTCAATGAAACTTTTACATGAAACTACTGAATGGATTTAGATCAAATTTTACAGTAATAAAGCTATACATAAGTCAGAATACCTCTGACTATAATACATATAAAGATTTAGCAATGTTTGGAAATGATTATCATACAATAAATTTATGCTTGTGGCTAGTGAGAATATAAAGATGGAGTTAAATAAATAAAAAAGACATACTTTTATATAAAATCTGTAAATTCTTATTCCAAGATAATCTTCATTTTCAACATCCTCCTTACGCGCGTTGAACTTTTTCCCTTTGTAAATATATTCTCCGCAAGTGGCACATCGCATATTGAATGGAGCCATTAACCTCACTGTATATTGGCGGTTTTTCGCCAATTTCATGCGAGGTATTTTCGATGGATCGAAGTCCGGAGGATAATATTTCTGTAAGAAAATTTTGGCATATATAAATAATGCATTTCAAATATAAATGTTTGACATTATTACAAGAACTTTTACACAATACATTGAATTATCTTATACTTACGTTTAAAACTTTTCTTTCCGACATGTTTAAATGTGTATAGTTTTCCTATAAGTGTTAGTAAGAAGTTGATAACTTTATAAAACTCTTTCTAAATGAAAAGACACGTCCATTCATAACATATTTTGGTTTAAAAAAGCGTAATTCATAATGCTGCAATCTGCATACAATTACAAACATAAGTGACAGTTGTCAAATTGTCAGTTGTCAAAATGCCATCTTCGCCAGAGACTAAATATGACAAATTTTGCATTTTTGGGGCCTATCAATTATGTCACTCAATACGCAGTCTTCAGAATTTTGCGTAAAGCGAGGAAAAGGAGTGTCTTAGCACTAGGTTCCCAGGTTCTCTCTGCCTACACTATTTTGAACAAGTAGTTTATTATTTATTAGATTATTTGTATGTATTTGTATCTTCAGTTTTAGAAAAGACAGCCTGTACTTAATCACAAATTTTACTTTGTTACCTACGGTATATATCATCTACCTACAATATTTTTTGTTGTAGGTAACTATATTTTGTAATTCATATAGACAATTTTTTAAATTCTAATTATTAGCAATTTATATTGATACATTAAATTAGATTATTAAGATGCAGAATATATGTTTTCTTATATTTTGGTAATTCCAATAATTATTATTTCATGTGTATGCATAATTTTATATTATTTAAGCAATTAGTTAAAATATGAGAAGAAGCTGAATATTTCAAAATTTTATTTTATTATTTTGTAAAACAAGCGACAATACCAATCACCAAAAACTTTCACAATTTTCTTACTTTTAATTTTTTTACTGTTTTCGCAATACGATTATATGACGACTAAAAAAATAGGAATTTTCTGAAACAAGAATAAAAATTATTTAAATTATAAGAAATTTGACATGTTATTTACATATTATTTAAGTTATTCTCATATTGCGGCGTTGAGTTTCGCCACTCAACACGCCTTGCCCCGAAAATTCGGCGAACAGTGGGGAACGGAGTGACTTAGCACTAGGTTCCCAGGTTTCCTCTACCTACCTTGATATAGATGGGACGCAATATGATGAAAAATATATATATATTACCTTTCACGTCTATTTCCAGCCGCTAATTCATGTTCTAATGCTGCAATTTTCTCTTCTTGACGAGTTCGCTGAGCCTGTGATCGAGTTTGTTGCTCTTCTAAAGCGAACACAATTTTTTCTAATCTGTGTATCTGTTGTTGCTTATTTTCCAGTGTTGTAAATAGCTCTTGAATTTCATCGGCTTTTGCTCCGATTTGTTTATTTACCTTGGAAGTAATAGGTAGATAGTAAAAATATTACTTACATATCTAAGCAGTAGCTCAGGCGGCATTAATTGATAAATCAACTTAGGGGAGAAATAAATAACTGCCTGCCCTTAAACTTTAATAAATATAACATATACCTACTATTTTTTTTATTTTTGAGTTTCACTTCTTTAGTTTCTATGCGCTTATCCCGCACATAGCAGCCGCAGCAACGTAGGCAGAGATAACCAGAGAACCTGGTATTAAACTTCACTCCGTTTCCCATAAGAAACTTCCGTTCCCTACTTTCCGGTAAATTCTGGAGGCATGGATTGTTGAATAGAGGAAATCACTCCACACGCACGCTTTTCCTCATTGCCAGAGCAAGAAAATTAAAATATATAATACTTATTTCATTTCTTTGCGTTTACAGTCACACTCTAGTGCCTCTGTACCACGACTGACCTACTTATAAAACAACTTAAAAATATATAAAATAAAAAATATTATATCTCACTTCATCCACAATTTTCATTCGCTGTTCAAGATCTTGTTGTAACGCTATTAGTTTTTTGCTTTGTTCTGTTTCTTTATTTTTAAGCATGTTAATCAGTTCCTCTCGTACCTATTTAAATTTAGTATATAAAGGAATATAGGTACATTTTGATGCAGTATATTTTAATAATTATTTTTCAATCATTAATGTTTCAATAATTGTACATTTGTTAATAACCTTTATAACTTTTGCTTGTGCACGCGATGTTTTATCCTGACGTTCTAATTGCTGTTCCTTTTCCGTCAAGTTTTCTGTCAATTCTTCTTTACGATGAAGCGCGTCTAGAAGGCTTATTCTAAGCTTTGTTATCTAGTAAAATAAGAATATAATCTTTAAGTAATTTAATACATACATATTTTTTACTGTAGATATTAAAAACGTATAAATAATTAATGGTAAATTAAAAATAATACCTCCTGTTGAAGTTGTTGATTGCTCGAGTTATTCGGATCGTCACAATTAGCCTCAATGTTAAGATTTGCTTGCAAATCACGAAAATATTGCTCATATTGAATTATTTTCTGTTCGCTAAAACAATTGATCAATACAATGTACATAATAGTTATGTTGTTTCCATTTAAACATTAAAATTAATATTTTATATATTTGTAATATTTACTAAAGCTTGTTGCTCTTTGACAGTTCTCTCACTTGCATTTGAATTTTACCTAATATTTCTTCTTTAGCCGACAATTCAGCTGCTAATTTTTGTTGTATCTCCGATTTAGAATCTGATTCCTGTAAAACCAAATAGGTAACATGTAAAGAAGTAAACATATATCATACTATCTTTTTTTAACTGTAGTGTCACCTGAAATGAGGATCGTAAAATTTTTCGGGTATATACGACTGAAAAAAAAAAACGTTTAGTAGGTATTTTTTCAAAAAAGATATAACACTAAAAACTATAAGGGACTCACGGCTATTTTCGTAAGTGTTTCTAAAAAGCGAACTTTCTCATTTTTACAAGCGTTTATTTCTTCTTCGGTTGCTCGCAATGTATCTTTTGTCGCCTGAAGTTCTGCCCACATATCCATTTCTCTTTCCGTAGGCAAATCTAAATATAAAAAAATATTACTAAATGAATTCCGAGTTTAATATTATACTTAATATATTGTATCCTGTTAATATTTGTATGCCATAAACTACAACAAATAATGAAATGCCGCCTTAGCAAAAGTTGATCAACTTTTTAAATATCTGGAATATCCGAAAGAACCTTAATAGTCCATCTTAAACATGAAAAAATAGAGAAATGCCACCTTAGCAACACGTCTGTATACATTTTAAAAACATTTTTTTTTGGACAGTAGTATTTTACTTGGACAGTAGTTTTTTGTTTGATAAATAGACAGACAAAACACTATAAAATACCTAATTTCCAGTGAGTGGCATAGTATTTTTGTTAGGTACTATGCTTAAACGAGAATAATTAGAAACTCATTCGGATTTAAATAATAAAAATCATTCTCATAGTAAATAAAAACAACAAATTATTTTTTTCCCTTTACAATATCATAAAGGAAGCATTTGATATCTAGGAACAAGATTTTTTTTTTTCAGATGTTTTGATTCCTTACTCACCAGAATTCGGTCCATTATGTTCTAGACTGGAAACTTTTGCTTTAAGTTTCTGAAGAATATTTTGACTCTCCTGTAGAGCGGCCTCTAATTTTTGTTTTTGTTCCATTTCAGTTTGCGTCAAACTTTTCTCATTATCAAGAGCAGACGTTAAGTTATTCAATTTATTGGTCCACATTTGTTCGTCAGATTTATATTTAGTAGTAATTGTTTGAAGCTGTTCTTTTAAATTCTTAATCCTATAAGAAATTAAAATAAAAAATTTAGAAAATTTATTTTAGAAATTAAAATAAAGCTAAATTTGTATATACTCATATTTCTTGGCTTATTTTTATAGAACAAAAACGCAAACGCTTATAGAATCAATAATTCTGACTGTCTATTTATTACAGTCAATTTGAAAGAAAGAAAGAACACAAAAATTAACCATTTTTCCTGGGCAAATAAATAATCTCTTACATACAAAATTGAGGCTAGCAGTAAAAAAAAACCGAAAAAACGACGTGACTTAATTACAGATTACTTAAGCCTATTTGAATTCTATGTTATTTTGGTTTTTCATTTGTAGCGCTAAATAAGTATATAAGGACAGGTAATAATAATCTACGTAGGGGAACTCTTCTCTACGTGAGTTTTATTCAAAGTGGAATGATTTGAGTTGCACGAGATATTTTTAGAATAACTTACTCATTTTTCAGAGATTCTCTTTGATTTGTTAATTGGGAATTGTTCATTTCTCCAGTTTTTACTGTTTCTTTTAATTTTCTTGCCCTTGCTTCTAGTTGTGACTCACGTTGGCGGCTCTAGAGATATTATTTAAATTAACAAGAGTAATTATAGATATTAAGTACTTTATCTACTTTGATGTTAGACTATGTTAGCTATACACTGTATCCCCCACGCAGCGGGGAAGGCAGAAGGAACCAAAGAACCTATTGTTAAGAAACTCTGTTCACCACTTTCCCTCATATTCTTAAGGCATTGCGTGTTGAGTGTTGAAAATCAACGCCGCGCTTTGCCTCGCTACATCAACGCGAAGGAATGAAAATATTAAATATTCAATTTTATCTAGAGACAATCGAACCCACAATCTTTTGCGTTAACAGTCGCATGCTTGTGCCCCCGCGCCACAACAGACCTCGCATGTTATTTGAGTGTAGTTAGAAGTTAATATACTGACAATTAAATAGGATGTACCTGATCTTCTAAAGTTTTGACAGTGCCAGTGAGACTTGTAATACTCGCTTCCGCCTCCCGTAGCTGGCGATCCATCTTAGATATCCGTAGACGTGCCTGACGTAATTGTGCTTCTGTGGCTGCAAGTTTGTCTTTCATTGTCGTTTTTGACTTTCGTTCTTCATTTAATAATTGCCGGGTATGCTAAGAAATATTAAATTATGCATAAACATTTCTATAACGATGAGGTAAGTTCTAGATTTTCAATCCAAATTTAAGAAAATTTGGAAAACCAAATATTATTATAATTAGGATGTAAGGGATTAAAAAGATAAGTAAATATATTTCAAAAAGAGAGAAAAATAAACAATCTTATTAAAATATTAAAAACGTACTTCAAGTTCTTTTATAGATTCAGGATCAGGAGAAATTTCTTTAATTCTATTAGTGACGTCCGATCGAGATTGTAAATCTTGCCGCAACTGAGCTACCTCCCTCACAAGTGATTCTCCAACAGTAAGTAACGATGATCTTTCTTTGCACATACGTCTATTTGCATAATTTATAAGATTAACAATAAATAATATCGCATGATAACTAAAACATGCATTTAAATAATTCTTTGTATTAACAATAATTCTTTGTATTTAAGGTCAGAGCCATGGCGCAGTGATTGATTATAAGGGCGAAGTTTGTGGGTGTCGTTCTCTTTTGAGGGAACACGTTATTTTTCTCCGCTCTGGTTTGAGGTATGCCTCACAAAACACAGTCTCAAGTTTTGACAAATTGCTGAGATTGAAGTATCTGAACACCGGGCTATACGCAAGGTAGTACTAATACATAATATAATTCCAAAATACCTTGCGTGCTGAGTGATGTTATCTACAGCATTATCTGCTTGCGTTTTAAGCTCATGCAGGGTTTCGTAAAATTCAAGTCCCTGAGAATTATACTGGGCAATACGTTCTACTGCGTCATTACTTACAATTTCCTGTTTGAAAGTATAACAAAATTTACAAAATACTTTTATTAGATCCCGTCAGTCAGTTAATGTCAATAGTATACATCGTTGAAACTTACATTATTTTCAATTAAATTTTGAACCCAATCTATTAAATCTTGACGAGCTGTGAATGCCTGGAGGCAGAATTCAGCAAAGTATGCAGGAACTTTCAATGCGTGCGTTTCTATATCTGCTAACTTACATTCGTCTAAGAAAAATAAAAATTACGCGATTGTAATAGCGATTTTTTTCAACAAATTATATAAATTATACATATTTGAATTCGAGACGTTCAATAAATATATACAAATTATATATATTTATTGAACGTCTCGAAATCAGTAGTTGGAAACTGCGCATGCATTAATGCTTTTTTTTAAAGACTTTTAGCAATTTCATATAAAAATAAATTAAACAAAGGCGAAAAAGTAAAATATTTTAAAACCATTTTTTACCAATTGGAACAGCTGTATTAAAAATTTCTAAGACGCTATTCACGTCGGTAGTATTTTCATCTTGATGACACAATTGATTTACTTCTTGCACAGCCCAGTCAGTTACATCCAATATCACTAACTCTTGCTGTCCATCACGTTCTACAGACAAACCCTCTCCGACCACACGCTCCCTCAAGTTACGAACACCGTCATACACCTCCAAAACTGCTCGCTGTATATGAATAATTACGGATAAGGATAGGATAGTATTCTACAATCGCTGTGCACTAAAATCAATTAATTCGTACCTGTTTTAAGTCTAATTCCTTTTTTAGTTGAAGAAATTCTTTCTCCTTGTTAACGTATAACGATTTTAATTTTTCATGGTTTTTTATTATTTGTGGTGAATTATTCGTGGCTACTGGAGTTGTTGGCTTAGTATTTGTGGATATAGGAGTAGATGGAGTTTTTGGGCGTGCCATATTAGATATATTGATCTGTTGTGGTGTATTGGGGCGACTAATCGGCGTACTATGTCGTTGCAAGGGATGTGCAGGTGTGCTCGGTCGACTGGGCACTCTAGGCGTCTGTGGCCGACTGGAAACAGATTTTGGAGTTTGCGGTCTGCTCATTGTCGGAACCTGTGAAGTCTCAATATAATCTGGAAATGTAAATAAAAATATTTTTACAAGCGGTTTTAAAAAAAAAACAATGTCAATTTATTTTAAATAATGATAACCTGTTATGGCTGATTCCCTTTCTTGTATATTTGAAATATTTTCCAAATCACCTGAATCAGCTAAAAACAAATTTCTAAATGCACAAAAATTTACTAACAGGAAAATAATCATTTATAATATATTTTATTAATATTATACCGAAAAACATGATATCCTGAATATTTTTCGTATCACCAGCACTGCTAAATGTGATATCGTCTCTTGTGATATCTAGACTATGGAGATCATCAGGGGATGTGTAATATGCTTCGGAATCACGATTTATAGGTACCTAGAAACAATATATCATTAATATACAGAACAGATGTACTTACATATCCAAGAAGTTATTGTCTAAACAAGGCCGTGGTAAGGGGGGCATTGTGAGGCAATGACACGGCGAACAAAATTTTGTACAGAGGATTAAAGATGAATCAGGGTTTGTTACATAAACACTCCCTTTTATTTTGTCGATGTAATTTAAATTATAATAATATACGATCATTTTATTTTTAGGAAAAATAAATACTTTATTAGAAAAATTAAAAAAAAAAAAGGTTATCTACGTAAAAATGCACAAGTACATTATGCAACTTACGTCAATATCCAATACAGACACTTCATTTTCAAAATTTCTATTTATCTGCAAAAAATGTAATTAAATAATGAAATAAATAAAATATATTATTTTAAGTTTTCTATTACTAACCTTCACTTCTGTTTTCGAATCAGTTTTTTGACCACTTCGTGATATAGCTGTTTTCATCTAAGTACAAACAAGATTATATTTCAAAAGTGCACTTATTATATTATGAATTCAATTCTTCAATAAAATAAATAAAAATCAAATCATTTTCACGCTGTATCCCGCACACTTTCCGCCAAATTCTGGAGGCATTGCCTGTTGAATAGAGCGCGGAATTCAACGCCGCGTTTTCCCTTGACACCAGAGCGAAGAATAAATTTCAATTAAATTGTATCATAAAATATCTATATACAAAACCTTAGATGTCGTAGGTGTCGTTAAAGACCGTACAGGTGATTGTCTTTGATTATTATTTTGCGTTAGACTACGGTTTGCAGCATTTCGAGCTGCTCGGGCGACTGATGCCGCTGTAGGTCTTGAGGTTATACGAGAAGATGTTACACCTTAAACAAGTTATATAGCATTATTTTACTTTTATTATTTAAATGTGTTAAATTTGAAAAATAAACTTACATGGTTTATCTTTTGATGTTTTTACTGATGTCATTATTATTATTATATTTAATATATCTGATAAAGAATTTTTACGCTATAGAATTTATCATCTGTCATTCGTCATCAATTTTAATTTCATATAAATTGTCACATTGCGTATTCTGTTTTTAAATATTTGACAAAACTATTTTATGTTAAATAGTTTTTATTATAAATATAGTCATCCTTTCATATATTCTTTCTTTACTGATGTTTGAATACTGTCGTAGTGCCAGATCAAAATATTTCAAATCTAGAAATGACAAATTTTAATTGATAAATTTATATTTGGCTATAGTAATTTAAATATGAGCAAATTCTAACAAAGTTTATATCCAATTTATATGAGTCATTATAAATTGTGTTCTATGAACACAGCTGGTGATGTCAGAGGAACCAAGATTACCAGGTATTTTTCCGAGTTTATGACAAATCCAAATCAAATATTATAATATTTTTTTGTGATTCTTTATTTGTTATATAATATTTTCAGTAAAAAATAATATACCCATATGCCAGCGTAAATGTCGCATCCCAAGAAGACTACCCGCACGACAACGTTCACAGAATAATTCGAAATCAATAAGTGAATATGTAACTAAAGATCAGCTATTGTATATAAAAGAAATTTTGATAGAGCTAAATTTTAGGTAACTTTACAATAATTTATTTTCAGCAAAATAAAGGTGATTCAATGTATCAATCACGTAATGGTTTACGATATATGGCCAGGCCTGCTTCTTCTGAGGTAAATTTTCAATATTTTTAATTTTATCTTTTCTTTACATTATTTTTCTATTGGATTAAGAAATCGTCGTCCCTTATAAATTCTAGTTAATACTCTTTTGGACTGCTTGTAGCCTGCAGCTTTGGTTTGCATTATTTTTCAAATATTTTGATATCGGATTTTAGATAATTAACGAAATTATCAATGTATTATTTTAATATACTCCACTCTAAAACAGTCACATCCAAAAACTGCTAATAAAGTAATTGAAATTATGGGAGACCTAGTTCAAATCCAAGAAAAATCTCGCAGCTCCCGACCTGGCCGCGACAAACTTTTACCTGCACAAAAAGTAAATATTATTTGTTATTGTCTCCAATATAATTAGTAAGATAATGGAAGAGAAAAAAATCTTCTAAATTTTATAGTACATTCATAGATTTCTTTTTAAAACATCTTGTGTTTTTAGAAACCGGTGCATAGAAAAAAAAATAATGACGCATCTCTAAATGAAGCCAGAAAACAGATTATTACAGTACCTGTTACACAGGTATCATATGATTTTTATTTCATTCATTTTATATTAATATATATATATACAGGGTGTCCCAGGAGCCAACGATAAAACGAAAACAGGTG
>FAPJ01021496.1:0-11677 GCA_001485985.1 Heliconius ethilla aerotome | reverse complement strand
CTTACCTTCCACAGTAACGTTCAATCCTTTAGAAACATTCATATAATCTCCCAAAAACGGTATTCTAGTCACTTTATCATTATCAGTTAGGTAAAGCGTGTGTGATTTTAGTCCGCTTTGTATGGTGACCGCTGTGTCTGTGTGTGCTGTGTGAGTCCACATTGATAAAGCTTCTAGTGCTATTAGTGTATCCTGGAACGTTTAAAGAGAGCTTAGTGAGTAGTTTTTCTGGATTTATTTTTTTTCCATTGCCCACTTTAATTTTTTTCAGGAATAGTATTTTGTGGTGTTTTGAACACCACTTGAACTAAATCAATATTTGACAAGCATGACTGCTAAAAAAAATGTCCTGATATTATAGTACCGTGTAAAGACAGCGTTAAACCATTCCACCAACCATTAACATTCTTTATTATTTCTCAAGGCCACTTGTAGCGCAGTAGCACAACCGTGTAAATGTAAATGTGACAGATTGTAGGTTTGTTTTCTATACGACAACATAAATATTTATTATATTCAATGCCTCGTTCTGGTGTCGAGGCACTAACGCGGCGATGAGTTCCGCTGCCCAACATGCAATGTCTCCACAATTCGTCTGAAAGTGGGGAACGGAAGTGTTATGGAAACGGAATATCTTTACATTAGGTTCCCGGATTCCCTCTGTATACCCTGGTATGTCTATACTTTTTTGTACATTGTCTTTGGTTACCTTACAAATCCCTGTAAATATGTTGTATATGTGGTATAAATAAACATCTGCAGCCTCACCTGAGTAGACACGAACCCCCCAGCACCGCCCCTGTGCGTGGACAGCCACTTCACCGCGGAGAAGGCGCCTCCCGCGCACAGCGGGCGCAGGTACTCGCTGCACATGGTTAGGGCTTGTAGGGCGTAGGAGGTGGCCTCTATTGAGGTAGCCAGGTTACCTGCAAATTATTATTTTATTTTTAAATATTTTGCTTTTTTAGCTTCATAGCAAAATAAGAAGAGGGAACAAGAGATAAGACTCTGAGTTACAATTAAGACATTTCCTATTCCTCATTTTTTGACGAATTCTCAAGATAGTGCAATAGCCCAGCGTCAAAGGAATGAATTATTTAATATTTTCATTTACTCGCTTAATATTAAAAAAAATCAACGATAAATAGGGAACGGAATGTCTTGACACTAAAATAAAAAAAAACAAACATACGAGTATACCTAACTAAATACTACTTTTTCCAGGTTCACGCTTTCAACTTTCTGCCTAAACTCGACACATTGCGTGTTGAAATTCAACGCAGCACTTTAATAAAAATGGTTTTAAAACGTATATAAAAAAAAAACATAAAAATACAATTTTCAACTTACCCGTATCCCACCACATATAACCGTCTCGTGACGTCACCAATTGCATAAACTGCAACACTACCATTTCCTCCGCAAAATCTCTTTGACCATTCTCCCCAAAACTTTTCCTCTTCTCCCCATTTTTTTCCCCAAACTGCTTCAACTTACTGTACGCGTAAGTTAATAAAGACAATGCGTATATTTTTTTAGATTTTGTAGGAAAAGCGTGGAGACAAGAGAGTGTGTTTTCAACTATTTTGTAAGAGAGTGGAGTGTTTAGGAGAGATGTTAATACGTAAGCTGTTAGTGCTACGCTTGATATGTCGCCATCTTCGTTTAGACCTCCCTGTGAAAACAATTGTATTTAAATATGTTTCTTATGCTACTATATAAACATTTATTTATTTTTTGTAAAATTAATGATATTTAGTAGGTTTATCATCTAAAATTAAATTGATTAATACAAAATCTAATTTGTTTTATAAATTAATTAAAATAATTATATGTGAGGTACATATGATTTTAATACTTTATAAATAATAAATATATTATACTATTACCTAACAATATTTACATATTTTTTTTAATCTATCAATAGTTTAGTACTTTTGAAAAAAATAAAACAATTAAAAAATGTAAAACTTCATACGATAGGCCAAATATATTGTTTTTATATTTAATTTCAGTACTTTAATTATTTAGAACTAACCTTAAGTTCAGTATGGAACACATGCCCATGATTGCGGAAGCAGCCATTTTCCATTTGTTGATCTTTTAGCCAATTTTCAGCCTTTATTAAAACAGCTGGTGGTTCCGATGATCCTGATATAACCTGATTTTGGAAATTACAGTATATATTTTTTTATATTTTCTTTCCAATATAATCTTATTTTGTTGGATATTAATATTTAGATAATGCAGAAATAAATGATTATATGAGTTACATACAATTTTTAATGTATCCAGCTTTAGTTAAAGTTCATAAATGTAAATAAAAAATCACATTATTCTTAGAAGTGTTAAAAGTTTAAAAAATAAATAAAACTAAAAAAAAATAACTAAATATAAAAAAAATATACAATAATCAAATGAAACAAACCTGATAAGCGTCCCTCATATATCTGACGCAGAAAGCAGTCAGCCATGTTGAGGCACTTGCATCAGACGCGCCGAACGCACTGAAACCACCTGATGGATGCAAATATTGGAGCTGGCGGGCGAAACCTAGTAGTAACAAATTCTATGCTTAGTAAGAAGGGTATTAACGGAGAGGTACAAGTGTGTGACTGGCTTCGATTCCCACTCGAGCAAATTACAATTTAATATTTTCGCCTCTCAATTTGCAATGTTTCCAGAATTCAGGGAAAAGTGGGCAACGGAAGTGTCTTAATGAGAGCGGAGTATCTTAACACCAAACTACCAGATTCATATTGCCTACCGTGAAACACCGTGAAAAAAATAATAATATATTTTTTAAATCTACAGCTGTACCAAAGCGAGAGCGTCCTGCAGGAGGTGTGCAATGAGAAAGTCTACTCAAATTAAATGTTAGCACCTCTAGCGACATGGTCCTTAGCGGTGAGATACGCCACAGAGTGTTTGTCCAACAAGCGCAGAGACAGCAGGTTGGTGGCGAGGCGCGCCATGTTCTGTTCCCCGCAGCCGCGCGGCAGCTGCACCAGGGCATCAGCATCCTGGAGATGTATGTGATGAGAAAATTTTATATTATTATTCATATTTTATTAAGTAATAAATAAGCTTCACGCTGTATCTCGTACACACCAGGGTAGGCAGAGGAAACTTAGTGTTAAGACAATTCCTCTTTCACTTTCCGCCGAGCTTTACGAGACATTGCGTGTTGAATGGTGGTACTCAGATGACTCATGTCAGAGCTTAATTACGCAAACTTGAAGCGTAGGGTTTCCCGTATCGTAAATTATATTCTTTATTAGTTATTAGGGACATAGTGATAGAGTGTTTATCAAACAAATAAATGGAGAGTACATTAATAAAAAATATGAAAGCCTTACATATAGTAAAGGTCCCAATACATTTCCAGACGCCCACAGAGAAACAACTTCTGTATCTGTTGCTGTTATTTCCGGCCACGTCCATGATATTTTAGACATGTCTGATTTTTGAGAATCTATAAAATATACCACATTGTTTTATACTAGGACTTTAAAGACTGTGGTTTGGGTTCCACCCCAACTCTGAGGAATGAATTATGTAGTTTGTTCATTCTGGTAAAATTTTAAAGATTTATTTTACTAAAAGCTATTTAGTAAAAAAATATGGAACATTGATATAACTTTTGTATTTATGAGTCAATTGAAATAAAACAAACAAGTGTTAAGGAAAGTTTGCTACGATACTATAGTGAAAATTGTATTAAAATTGGTGAATTCACTTCTGAGTGTTATGATTTCTATTACATTGTTAAACCTTAATAACATTTTTTTCTCATTATCTTTTATATACAGACATCGATCAATACAGATTTTATTATAAGTATAAAATACCTGGGCCACATAACAAAGCAGATTTGTGCTCTTGTATAGGAATTCCTTCAGGTTCAACTTTAATTTCTATCATTACTTCATCACTGAAATTAAATATTATTCATTAAAATAACAAAAATAATAATTCCTTTTCAATATTATATTCAGAATTTGTGAATTGTAAATGAAATTTTGAATTTTTATAATACAATGTAATTGTACCATTGTAATAATACAATACATGTACATATTAGTAGGTACATGGTACAATACAATGTAATTTGATTTATTTGTAATGTCAGGTAAGAACGTAAAATACCTAACACTTCCATTATGTGTCGAACATTTGAAGTCAGGTAGTGACTCCGCTCGTATCCTGACCCGTGTAGTGCCTACTCTCTCCGCTGTCACCTCCATTCTCCTCGCGACTGATGATCGGGCGGCAATACAAATGTCGGTAGATTGTAGTTCACTTGATATTGTTATTTTTACCTGTTTCATTTATTTAGATTAAAATACATGAGATGGTCGTGGCGTAGTGGTACAGTGTGTGACTGTAAACGCGTCTGTTGTGGATTCAAATCTCATCAAGAAAATTTATTATTTAATATTTTCATCTCCTTCTTCTGGTAAGTAAGCTCAATTTAAAAGGCTCCCAGAATTCGATGGAAAGTGAGAAACGGAAGTGTATTAATAGGAACAGAACTTCTCAACACCATGTTCCCATGTTCCCCTTGCTAAACTTCCTATGTACGGGATACAGCGTGAAGTTAAAAAAACAAAACTATTACTTACATTCAACGGTTGGTATAAATAATTGAATATCCTATAAGGTATTATAGTGACGTCACCGCGCTTCAGCCGCCGAGGACCACTCGCGTGGATGAAAAATTCACGAAATACCTGTATGGGAATTTATGTTTCATATAACTAGCTTTATTTAGCTGTTTTGAAGGAAATAGCCAGATGTTAACACCGCGTACTCTATTTTAACCCATCTATTAATTATTCAGACCATCGTGGCGCAATGACACATGTTGCGTAAGTTCGATTCCTATTTGGGGAATGATTACAATTAAATTTCTATTTCTTCACCGCAGCAAGACAAGCAAATTGCTAATCAACACACAATGAATAGAAGTAGGGCGGACAGTGAGTAACGGTGTTTCTACGCTAGGTCCTACTCTGCTAAAAACATTTAAGAAATAAAAAAAAAAACGTAATAAATAAATGATAATTTAATAATAATACCTGTAAAACAGCTCCACTAGCAACAGAAATTCCCGTACGTGAAACACAAATGGCGCTTGCTTCAAACCGTGTTATAGAATCCGGGACTCGAGCCCGCACTGACTTGCCTTGTTGGTTGTCTTGGCCTATACCCACTAACCGCCAGAGCCATGACTGTGTTAAATGAAACAAATTATTATTAAAATTTTTAAAGTGTTATTCCACACTTAGGAAAGAAAAATAATTAGTACAAGTTTTTACAATAAATTTGTATAATCGCAACGGTTGTGGGTTCGATTGCCACTCATTTGTCATTTCTATTTCCGAAATTACCCGGAAAGTGGGAAACGGAGTATCTTAGAGTATCCGAGTTACATACAGCGGGATAACATAACGGGATAAAAAGAAACCCAAAAAATGGAATTATAAATAAAAAATATACTTTTCACACCTTACAATTACAAATATACAGAATTTAAATACTTACTTCAGAGAAATCACTCCTGGGAACCTGTGCATCATCAGTCACAAGGAAATTAGGTGTCGAAGAACACCGTTTTCGATCAGTGGTCGTTAGTAGTCTGACACCGGCTGACGCTAGCCAGAAGGACATCAGTTCAATTCCCGATGTGGGTAAGTCTGGTGTGTCTGATGCTGGCAATTATAAAATTTAATGTTAAATAAAAAAATGAAAATAAATAATTTAAAATACTACATAATGATCACTTTTAATAGAAATAAAATTACAATCAATATTAAAGTTGCGAAGTTGTCAAATAGGTAATTTGTGTACTGCGGTATTGGGGCTCCAAAATCACACTATCGAGCTCCCGTAACCAATCCCGCGCGATATTAAAGTAGTACAGGGGTACACGAGTTGGCTGCGGGACTGGAAAAAATATACACACAACCTCTCATAAGTTTTCGTCATTTTAGTACAATTAACTTTATAACTTCCGTCAACATTAGTTTAAAAAAGTTTTTAATAGTTATTGTTTTAGTTGTATTCCCGCAGATAACGAGAAATACAGGTTGCGGGATAAATATTTTTATTCTCTATTTGAATAAATCATAGTATACAATTTAGCATTGCAAAATTCTCAATGATTTTGGAGGTGTTGGATAGGACGAGGGATCAAATAAGATAAAGTGTTGGTTTACTAATATAAGAGGCGAGTGGTGAAAACCAATTACTCACCACCAATACTAACTTTTCTAATATGTGTATACAAGATTTCGTAACGCGTACTACACTTCATCCGCAGGGTTAAGAGAGGGCGGGTGATTAGAGTACTTGGATGATTGGACGATAAGAGTTTGCGAAAGGGTTGCGAGTCGAAAGGAAAAGATTGAGTTGGAAAAACAAATAAGTACTCACTCAAAAAACAATCTCCTGCCGCATCATATAACGTAAGATTCCTATAAGCGTGTACAAGATTCCGTAATGCGTACAGCACTCCGTCCCCAGGGTTAGGGGTCGAGAGGTCGGGATTTTGGGGGTTCGGGGTCGGATTGGGGTTAGGTGGCCGTGTGGCGGTGTCCAGAACGCTCAGAGCGCACAGTGCTGGGCCTTGTGTGTTTATGTGTAATTCTGTTGTAGTACCGGGCAATGTTTGACGGGATGCCCATTTTAATTGTACCTGAAAGTTTTTTTTGTTATATACTATACATATTTATAGGTAGGTAGTATATGATATTAAATGCTGGGTATGTCAAAAAATGTGAATATAGTAATAAAAAAAAAAATTAGAAAAATCTTTTCTTATTGTTTAATGTTTTAAAAGTCCTCTTTTTTATCATTAATTATTCACTAATAATCTTGCATTTTTTATTAAATAAAATCTGTATGGCTAATTAATACATTTTAATTAACTAATTAGCCGTACAGACTCTATTATATGAAAAAAAAACCATAATCTATATATATAAAAGGACTTGTTAATTAGAAAATACTTTGTAAGTATACATACTGTGATACCATATCATTACATACATAATACAAGAATATAACGAAATAGAGCTTAGATTTTTGTTTGTTTAAAAATAAGCATGTAATTGTAAAAGCGATGAATTGGGGTTTGATTTCTACATCAGGTAAATTCTTCATATTTTCATTTCTCAGCTGGCATCGAGTCAAAGCGCAGCGATAAGTTTCGCAACTCAACATGCAATGCTTCTAGATTTTGCGGAAAGTGGTGAGCGAAGTTCAACACATGGTCTCTGCCTATCTCGGTACAAGCGAGATACAGCGTGAAGCTGTAAAATACAACATAGCAAAACTTACCTTATTAACAAAACAATCATCCATCATAAAGTGCTTGCTAGCGGTCACAATTTCGTCTTTAAATCTAAAATAAACAACAAGATGGCTATCCGGGCACATCTGATGTGTCATCCTAACAGGTAACAATACTCTAGAGAGTCCAGAGAGTTCTCCATTAGTCACAGGTTCTATTCTCGGACAGGGCATGTCACGTTGAGATAAGTGTACTTTGTCAGTGGTAGTGGGGCATTGAGTGGTGGCTCCCCAACGATATATTGTACCACCTCGGGTTATTACCTGGAAAAATAATGGTTAAATGGCTAGGAAGTTTGGTTTTCTTATGGTTAAGGCTAATGACGAATTGGCTTTGAGATGTTTTTTTTTAATAAACTTTGCCTAATCGAAGAGTAATAATTATAATATTGATAATGAACAGATAAACATGGTATTCAGGAAAAAAAGCACTGCTGCAAAAGAAATTTTAAAAAAATATCAAAAATGTTATAATTTAATTTTTTTCATACAATGTTATTATATAAGAGTATATAATCTTAAATAAATAATGACATCACTTACAACTTAAAAATTAAAATACGTAGTTACATATTTATAGCCATTTAACTAATTCCAATTATAATGTCCCGTATATATAACAAATACAAACCACAAAATGCACAGTAATTGCATTATATTCTGTTCCCGGCAGTGACAAATATAATGGTAACAACGTTCTTGGTTCTGCTTTCAATGCCCCCAAAGCCGCTGCTGCCACCCCATTGATACCATTGTCCCTATTAGCCCCTGTGTCTCCAGTGACATTTGTTCGAGTACTCCATGCTTGCATGGTTGCTGTAGAATTTTGGAGAACGGCCTGTAATTTAAATGAACTAGGATTTGAACCTGCGCTAACGATAATACCTCCAAGTTATATAACTTGGAGGTATTATACGAAAATTTACATAAAATAATGCATTTTTAAAATTTTTTTTGGAACAATTAAATTAATTAGTAAAAACTAACCTTAAAATTATAAAATGGGCTCGGATCGTTATCAGCACTGAACATAACCCTAACTAATCCTTTTTCATCAGTCACTGCTTTTACGCAAAGAGAATCAGAAGAGTTAGTAGATTTAGAAGAAATATAATTAGAAGATTTGGAAGTAAGATTGGAAGAATAAGAAGTATTGGAAGTTAGATCGGAAGAAGTGGAATTCAAGTTATACGATTTGTATCGACACACGGTAACTGTTTCATTGGAGGCCGGCTTATCATCCCATTTTGTTGCTTTTATCTGTGAATATAAAAAAAACTAAAAACTCTTGTTTTAATGTCAAATTATTAATGGAAGTAGATATAAGTTATTTATTTTTTACGAATATATATTTTTAATTGGTTCACGCTTTTGACTGTACAGCTGACACTGTTCTTTACTTGAATTTAAAACATGCTTTCTAGAATGTGAATATGAAGTTAATTTATTACTCTGAGCAGGAATCAAAGTCACTACCATCACATTTTTATAATCATTCATATTAGTCAGACTGCTGTTTCGACGCAGCGAAGCATAATGTAATTTATATAAAAGTGTACCACGATTTTATTTCTTACCTTAATCCTATACGGCAACCCGGGTGACACAACAGCAAAGTTACGAGTAAGGAATTCTATGGTAACAGGTTCATTTACCACTTGAGATACAACTGTGGTATTCTGCCATACTCTTGTACCTTCCTCCTGTAATAGAGAATACAAAACAAAATTATAATAAAGTTCAAAGGAAAAATTTCTGTTACTGATAATTTCGATTGTTTTATTGTTAACTTGTTTTGGTTAGATTTTGAAGATTATGTATTTTCAATAAATGTATTACTAGTATTTTAAGCAAAAATTAAACATTCTAAATCTGACATGTTCTTACTTTTTAGAAGACTGTTGTAGTTATTATGATTTTATTTGTAAATTAACGTCTAATGAATATTTTATATATTGTAATAATTTCGTTTTTAAACCTGCCCTACCCTAAAGATCACTTGTACCCTATAGGTATACATAAATTCAAGTTCCAGACAAATAATTTTAAAATTAATAAGTACACTGTCTTTCCTTATTTCCTCTTGTACTTACCTGAAAAGAGAAATCAGCAATAACGATATCGGGTGCATACTGCCCGCGCAGACCCACGCGCCTTGCAGCGGCCGCGTGCCGGTGGCAAGCGCGTGCACGCAGACGAACCGCCGTGCGCACGCCTCCCGCACCACCTCCTGCGCCCCCCGCTCCTCTAAGGCGGATTACTAGCATACCCTCTACTGCTTCTGACCATGGGTACCTTAAGAACGCAGAGTAATTTTGTGAGTATTTATGTGATTTGTTTATGTAAACAAACGAACTAATAGTGTTAAATAAATGTGTAAAACTTAAAAAGAAATAAATCGTACTGCCAAGTTAACCCCTGTATCACTACTACGAACCTGTTCCCGTATTCCCCACGTCATATTTTATTTGATCCGTTCTCTCAAGGTACGCGTTAGGAACGAAAAGTTAGGCTAAAATATAAAATATTACATTTCTGTATGAATACCTGACACAAACAGTCCAAACTAGTCTTTCACTGGTCCTCAAAATGCGAGGTGAATGTCGCACTGTCAATTGAAATGGCGGTATTTCATAATTCCCCACCCAAAATGCTGCGGCACCCTGAAAATAACAAAAAAGTGTATTACTAGTAATTTGACATGATAAAGCAAAAATGTTATTAACAATTCAAATGTAAAACAAAAAATGTAGTTATTAGTTATTGTAGCACTAGTATGCGATTTCCCGAAATTTCTACAGAAACGGAAAACTAATAATATTTTACGTTTTATAATCCATGCAAACAAAGTTACAGGCAAAAAAAGAAATCAAGTCACCTGCGACCCATCAGCCAATTTGGCTCTAACTGTCCATTTTCCAATCGGCGGAGATTCGTCCAAATTGTGTTGAACCTGTGCTAATCCTAGTCTAGTGCGGACTTTTAACCACTGCGCCATTTTGACCCCGTCGTAAGTACCACGTGGTCCTTCGAGCCAGATTTCTTCTATCTGTATTTTAAAATTACAACTTTAGTAATACGTACTTAATACGTAGAATAACACAAGGAACTTTTTCTGATTAAATTGGGGAATATTTTGTTTAATGTTTAATTAAATATTCCTTTTTCCTACAAAAAGGAATATTTACACAACATTATAAAGGCTGGATTCTTCTTGAAAATATTTATATAAATAAATCTGTGTCGCAATAACAGCTTAAGGTTTCTTTAGCTTATCTTTATATTTCTCTTGCTATAAAAACTGATAATTTCGTTTTAAGAATATTCGTCTCTATTCTCATTTTTTAGTATTTTAATTTTTAACTCCAGCATTTTTTAGTAAATTTTTAGCTGTTGATTGATAACGTGATACGAAGAGTTAGGTTAACGAGGATCGTTGTGTCGAGTAGCTTTTAGTTAACTGTGTTTATAGTTCCCGCACAGAAAGGCCTCTATATGAGTTTTATTAGATTAAAATTTGCAGTTATTTTACGAATATATCTATTATAACGAGAACTTAATGTTTAGGGATTCAGTTCTCCATTTTCTTTTCTGAATTCGAGTAATTGCGGATTGACTGGCGGAACTTAACACTGTGCTCTGACCTGCTAGAGCATGAACTCCTAAGTAGAGCATGAGGGAAACTAAAATTATTCATTCTCTTTACTAAGAATAGAACCGGAAACCATCGCGTTGGGTCATGATGGCCTCGATGATACGAAATATTATATTATCACTTAAAAAAGTAAGAAAATAATGCAAATTTTCATAACATAAAAAGACAATACAAACAAAGTACAAGTATACAGCGTGTTCCAGTAGGATATGCGGAGTATCTCTTGAAAGCGCGGTCGAGTGTTTCGGGCAATGCACTACGAATATGTGCCGTCTAGTTCATAGAGTACTGTCTAACTATTATAATTTTTATGCATACGTGGAGATGAAAAAAAACGAAATCATTGTGGTGCAACTTTAAAGGCGACGGTTGTGGGCTCGATTCCAATGGCGGGATTATTTATTTTTATTTCCTCTTTCTCTCTATTTGGAAACATTATGTTGCGTTACTCAACACGCATGTCTCAAATATTGGTTGATTAATTGGAGGTGAGGAGGATAGCTTGGAGTCCAAAAGAGGAAAGAGAAAGAAACGAAGCTTTTTTTCATATAGCAGGATAAGCTGAAGAAAACCTTATATTAGGACACTAAGTCCCCATAATCCGTCCAGTTTTAGAGACGAAAAAAAACATAAACGACCCCTGAAAATAATCTACATAAATAACTT
>FAPJ01021494.1:0-15689 GCA_001485985.1 Heliconius ethilla aerotome | reverse complement strand
CGCAAGAGGGTCGCTAGTTAAATAATAAAATCTTGTCATGATGACATAATCGCTATAACGAATGATTGCAGGTTCCCACTCGCTCTTGGCCAATTTTCGGGGATCTTTGACCACAATCTTTTTTGGAAGTTTGATCCGCCCCTTGTGCCACATATGTATTTCTTTTTTAGTCTGGCAATAGTCCCAGCTGTTGTTACCAGGATTTGTCTTGCAACTCAGCCTACTCAGCATTTCACGGTCTTCAACATCCCCAGAGATTAGCGTATTGGCTTTAATATCCTGAGTCATGAAAGCCCTCGTTTCCTTAGACACCTGGGTCATCTAACACTAGGGACAAAGGAAGTACTTTTTCTTTTGACATAGATCCTATGCCGGTTCACAACGTGGTTATATGCCCTTGGAGCTTATCCGGTACGTCACGGATCCCAAGGCTACTTCGAATGAATAAGACTGCGTTCTCATCAACTAGCCTTACATTAAAAAAAAACTTGCCTCGATCAATAAAGCAATAATAGTCAATTATATCACAAATCTTCAACTCGTATCGTATCTCAGTAATAGGAGTAATATATACATATAACAAGGGAGTAAAGATCGCGTCTGTACATTGAATATGTTTACAAAATAATAATTGAGAGGGGTTTAGGAACTGTAATGGATCTCAAATCCACAAAAAAATTGTCTGTGTGTCTGTTTATTTCTACGCTAATCTCCGAAACTACTGGACGTATTTGAATGAAACTTTTTTGATCGTATAGCAATTATGTCTAGGCAACATCTAGGCTACATTTTATTTTGAAATACCTGATGTGGAACCTTGACAGCCTGTCTAAACTATAATATAGTTTTTTTCACTTATTTCTACCCTCTCTTACACGAGTTCGCTAACAGTGTAATAAATAATTAGCTTTACATTATCAAATATCAACATTGGTCGTATTTTATAATTCAAAACAATTAAAAATCCTAATTGAAATTACGATTATATAGAAACAATACATATTAGAAGTCATTATAGTTGTCAGTCAATTCTGTGTATTAAAAGAATAATCATGTAGTTCAAGCAGGCGAAGCCGCGAGCCGTCCGCTGGTATTTTAATAATTGATAAAAACACAGTTCAAACCACTTTAGAATCGAAGAGAAACAAAAAACGACAAACCACAGTACAATTTCGTTATAATTAACTGATCTCCAATTAGGTTTATAATGAGCAAAACACTGTGAGTGCCATAAAAGATGGGCCCAATCATATACCCCTCCGACGACTTTGAAACCATCAATAAACTAGCAACGAAATTTATGACTTATTTGCTCAAATATTTAACTCAAACTTTCTTATTGGTACGTAAGTCTATGTGTAGATTTGTCAAAATTACACATTGAAGTGTACATTTATCAAAAATTAAGAATAATACATATTTTATTTATATAATAATTTAATTATATATGCATACATTTTATAACGAATCATTTTCTTTCATTTTCAGGTGCACATTTTATCCCGAATATAACAAAGTAGGCAAAGGGTATCTAATGTTAGGACACTCCATCCGTCCCTAAGCCTAAATTTTCGAGGCATTGTGTGTTGAGCGGCGGAACTTAACGTCGCGTTTTTGCGTAAGTAGCAGAACGAAGAAATTAAAATATTCATAAATATTCATTCATTCCCCCAAGTGGAAATAGAACCCACAACCATCGCGTTACAGTCACACGCTCATGCTCCTACGCCACAACGTAATATTAATTAGGTTAAGCTAAGCGTTAGGCGCTAACAAAGCTGTCATAAATAACTGCTCGGCTTGACAGAGTGCACCTTATACAGTGGAGTGTAAAATGCGATTTTAATAGCAATAATCTACAATATAACAGGTATTTTTTGTTTTTTAGTATTTTCTTGTATTTTTTAATTATATAAGTGTAGAATTCTACAAGTATAGTAAAAAGATGTTTCTAATACGTTTTTATTAGGTCAAGTTGTAACTATCCAAATACTGCAGCACTCTGAAACTTACAAACGTAATAATTGTATCATAATGAAACTTGGGAGTTTTGGTGATAATATAATGATATGATATCATTGAGCTGGTCTGATGTATGTGCCAAGATCTGAATAGTAGAACACTTCAGAGGTTCTTGTACTCTTTAGTACCCGATAAAAAGCTGCTTTTTTTACAAATTTATAATGTATTATTTGAGTTGCACAACTCAATGATGCGGTGTCTAACATAAATAGAAAAAGAAACATAAAAATAATTTAGTTATTTTTGTCTTCCTCCATTCTATATTTTTTTAGTTATAGAAATTGCGTGTCAGGTATCACCTAATATTGCATATTACCTAAGAACGTCACATAAAACAATATTATTAAAAATTAAAACATCACCATTCCAACTGAAATGGAATTCTCCAGATCAGCTATCCCAATTACCCAACAATAACGTCACAAATTAAAAGACCGCCATACCTTCGCCTCGCAGCCTTCACATCAACAAAAAGCCATAATTATAATATGGTAAATAAAATAAAATATAAATAGTTGTTCAAGCGTGCCTCTTAATGCCAAGGATACCTCTACATACTCAAGTATCGTTCGTCGAGATCGCCGTTTGACACGCGCTGACCTATCGCTTGGATTGTGATATGCCTGTCCGAGATGGTTTGAGAATCAATAGATTTTTAATAAACCATTTCTATATTTGGAGAGATCTTTTTTTTTCTGTTTGTATGTCTTTTCGGGTGAGTTTAACTACAAATATTTTTTTGGATACAGTTGTTTTTCAAAGTAGAGTAAAAAAATAGTTTTAATCAGCAGAATAGGCAGAGGGAACCTAGTGTTAAGTCACTTTGTTCCCCATTTAGCAAAGTAAAGCTTTTTGAAGCTTTTTAGTTTTAGGTTATAAATTAAAAAATATATGTTTCTGGGCGATGTAATTGGAATTGATGTAAATGAAATTGTTAAACAAATAAAATAAACCATTTTATTTGTTTAACAAAAATCTTATTTTTCGGACGTTTCAGGCAGTACGGAGTGTCTTTACACTACCTACTATACATGTATGAGATACAGCGTGCCAACACCGCCAAAAGAACCCGTTCACTACAACCAACGGGGTGGTCGCGGCTTCACCTTCGGCCGGCCGATTACAATATATCGTTCCACGTCGCATCAACTTATGACAATCAAAATAAATGACAAATGAAAACGTTTTTTTAACGCAAGTCATTGCGTTCCTTACGCTAACATACCCCGTCGTCGCTTTGTGTACTAGAGACGAGGTTTTCAATAAAACCACTGGAAGGACAACGCACTCTGGTTTTTTTTGGGTTTGATATAGAGTTCCCACGCACCTGCTGCGCTGTGGCTAGTGATTGGCCCCGGATATGCCCGGATATATGACTTCTAAATAGATATGGAGGTTTTTATAATTTTTATCGGATTTTCTAATGTTAAGGTTGAAATATGTTTAAAATTTTAGTTTTAATCTAGACAATTTTATCAAAATTGGTACGATATTCTGTTTCTGTCCAATCAGAGATTTAATAAATATACGAGTACTCGTATAGTATTTTTGGTGCGCTTACCTACAAATTATTGTTATGTTATAAACGTAAAGACACAGACGGACGCTGCAACTTCTACATTTATCGTTTATACTATAAACAACTACGTTGTTAAGGTTAATTAATTGAATTATTTATTAAAGTGTTTTCGAATCACACTATAGAGAAAGAATATATCCCGTGATATTAAAAAATCCTTTCATTTAAAAACAAATGCATTGAAAATTTTGTAGAAAGTAAAAAAATATTACAATATCTCATCTTTTCTTGCACTTGAAAAATAGTACCTAAACTCCATTTCTAGCAATATTTCTAGATATATTATACGTACATATATGCATATCTACTTTATCTTAATAGAAAGCAGCATTAGCTACACGGTGTATCCCGCATATGAGAGATAGGCCGAGCGAATCTAGTACATATAAAGACACTGCGTGTTCACACTTTCCGTACAATTTATCGAGACATTACTTAATGATTGGCGGAGGAAATTACACTGTGATCCCGATTCATCCCGATTGGGATCGAACCTACAACCACCGGTGTTTACAGTCACATGCTGCCTACAGTGCCATGCACCACGGTGACGGAACAGAAAACAAAATATCCCATACACTAAATAATTTCGATACACTTAATGCAGTATCACGGCCACACAGCGAGTGGGTCACTTCACCACATGCCAGACCAACCCCGACAAAGACCAGCTCTACATGACATCGGATGACTTAAGAATTTATATATCTATTCATACAGTACCTTTGACCTGTCCAAATTAAGTCGAATCTTTTTGATGGTAAATAAAAAAAAGATGGTAAAATAACAGTTTTTTATGAGTGATGTGTAAATTTTACTTTGATTGTTAATTAGCGTTGTTTATTTTATATTGTTAGTTAACAAAGGATAATATTTAGTGAATTAAATGAAAAAATCTAGTTTAAAAAATCAAATTTCAAAATTTATCTTAAAGTTCTAAAATAAAAATAAAGAAAAAATGGAATATTATTTTCAACAACTAATATAGTTCCCTTTTTCCAATTATTCCTGCTAAATGAGCTTAAACAGATAATAACACATACTAAATAATAAACTAATAGAATAGACAACAGACAATAACACACAGTGAACAAGAACTGATTTTACAAAAATTTCAATTTTTATACACAGAAAAATAATATCATATAAAATACCAAAAATTGTATTAAGATAATAGCATAGCAATAAAAAACGGAAAAAATAAACTTACTTTGCATAATCCTGTTTACAATAGACCTGCCTGTCCCTGAGGAAGCAGGAAGGGTGTCTGTCGAGCTGCACTGCGCACACGCAGCATCTCAAGCAGCCTGTGTGCCACGCGCCGCCTCCGACCTCCAGGAGGAAACGATCAGCTATCGGCTCCCCGCAGGCACAACAGGTACGGTGCTCCGTCTGTATGGATAGAAATAAATCATGAATAACATTGCATAGCGTTGAGTTACGTCAATTAAAATTCTTTTAAGCGAAAAGTCAGGAACGAATAACGTGGATACTAAGTTCTCTTTGGTTGCGGTACCTAGACTTATAAAGTTAAATTACCTGGTATAGTGTACCTGGTACGTGTTGAACCAAATGAACCCTTCCTTTATATAATCTTTCTCTCAAGGATAGGTTGTAATCAGATTTTTATTCACATTGAATTTACTTACTTTAGAAACTAATTATTCAGCTCACAGTCGTATACAATAAATAGCAGTTTATTTTCGGCGATTTATTTGAATACACATATAATATACAAATATATATATATAAGGATATTTTTTAATATAAAATTGAAATAATTTAATATTTTCTGTCCATGACCTTATGGAGCAACAGAGCAATGGAACTTTCTTTATTATTTAAAATATTTTTTACAGCTTTATACTATATATTGCATATTACCACGCGGGCAAAGTCGCAGGTAAAATAGGTAGGTAGATTATAATAAAAGGTTTTGAAGACTTGGCAGCATAAAGCGCGACGTCGAGCTTCTCAAAGAGCAATTGTTATACGAACAATTACATATAAAGAACAATTGATAAGGAATCGCGTGAGCGCAAGAGAAAATCGGCGAAAGTTCCAGAGCAGAGTGATTTATCACTAAATTGTGTCTTTTTCTTCCTATTCGTCGATTACTGAAAGTCGAGTCCATTCTGGTAGACCCTAGTGAGGGAGTTGATGGGATGCTTCCATGCCCCCATGTCTTCTTCAGCTTGCCTTAACGCTTTAGTTTTGGGGACTCTAGAAATCTCTTTAAAGCCGTTCTGACGCCGTCAACCGATTTCCCGACCGGTAAGAGGACCAGCCTCTAGGTCTTCTACCGTCTACTTTTCCAACTTTACCATCAACAATTAATTAATCAAGATTATCATCATATTTTTGTGATTCAAGTCATTGCACATTTCGATATGCCCACATAAAAGCATTTCAGGTATACACACCAGAACAAAATAATGAAATAATAACAGCTACCACACTCCACGGTCCATGCATTCATTGTATAGTATTGAATTCGAATCCGACATGTGTCGCGCACGGGGGGTGTGACTGTTCAAGTATAATCTAATAGAGGCGTTGCATAAATATCACACACCCCAGCCCTTTGAATTATAACGAATTGATTTAATCTAATATTTGCTACGTGACGGAAATAAAATGTTTGTTTGTTTGTTCTGACTAAAACTGTAATGGCTTTAGAGGTGATAGTTGAGAACACTAAAGATTGATTGACAGTATAAAAATAGAAAGCTAGTATTTGAAAACAATTACATCACTAAATATCTTTCTTACTTTGAAGTAGTATTTCGTAACTTTTTATTTGTCGTTGAGATTAGATGGATAGATATATAGATATTTGGCCTGCTTCAAGAGTAATTGCTTGCCATTAGGTAGTATATTTACAGAGTCTGATTTTTTTAGCTTCACGCTGTATCTCGCATATAGCAGGTTAGGTAACCAGAGAACCTAGTGTTAAGACACTTCGTTCCCATCAAGACTCTTCCGATCCCAAGTTTCCGCCGAATTCTAGAGGCATTGCATGTTGAGCAGAGCTTAAAGCCGTACTTTGCGTCAACACCAGAGCGAGGATATGAAAATATTAAATATTTTTTTTGCTCAAGTGGGAACTGAACCCAGAACGTGTTGCGTTAACAGCCTCTTTTATATTACGATGTACATAATATCCTTCTATTTAAGTACAGACATGAAGGTATACCCGCAAATGAACTTTGACATCGTAAATAAGATGTATAATGTAATTAGTATGATTACTGGGCCGGTGCCGGTGGTAGCGGCCTCCTAATAATGTTTACTTTAGAAATTCGAGTTTCTAAGCAAATACCTTCTAGTTATACATATGTAGGTCGAAGAATGTTCTAGATGTGCAGTAGGTATTTTTTTATATTAATATTCAAACGAAATTAAGATAAAGAAAATGGAAACTAAAGTATTTTGTGTTTATAGGCAAAGGGTGTTTATAGGCGACGGTTGCGGATTCGATTCACGCTCGGGGGAGCAAATTATAGGCACCTAGAGGTGCACAGCACGGCGTAGAGTTGAGTTTAATTGCCTCTGCCTACATAGTGGATCAATTGTAAAGCCTGAAAGGTGAACCAATTTTTTTTATTTGATTTTCTCATCTATTATAAAGAATATTTTTTTACTTCACGCTGTATCCCGCCCTTAGCTGGGTAGGCAGAGTGATGGAGAACCTAGTGTAACGGCTCTCCGTTTCCTGGCACTTTCGTCTCCCATTTTTCGCCGAAATTTTGTAGCATTCTGTTTTGAGTGGCGGAACTCAACATGAAAATATTAAAAGTTTCATTCTGAGTGGCAAACGAACCCACAGCCGTCGTATTTTACAACTACACGCCTGCACCAGGGCTGGCCTCAAACTAATAACAAACATTTAATACAACATATAAACAAATTCCAATAAACACTTATCAACTTCACATGTCATATATCGCTACGTACGCTATAGACAGAAATCACGCAAAAACTAAACCCATAGACACCGTGTTAAAACGATTGAACTACCGTCAAGGGGTACAATGTCCCCATATAAATTCGCCACTCAATGACTGACTTGTAACACCCGGCAAATAATAACAAATAAAATAATATTAATGTTTAGAACCGTGCCCTACCCCAGCGACGCGGTAATAAAATATACCGCACTCAGTTCATATGTATGTAAGGGACAAAGGATTTTGTGAACTATCGAAATGTGTATAACACATTTCTTATGTTGACACCTTGGTGGGTCAGTGAGGGGATAGTTGGTAAAATACGAGCGAGCGCGACGATGAGTTCCTTGTAAAGCTTCTTACCACTAGTTTCCCTCTTCCTACACTGCGACTTCCGAGGGATAAAGCTTGGAACTGAATAAAAAATTCTCATAGATAGTGAATATGGTCGGATAAATATAGTGTAATATTTTTTTTTTATTCTTGTAACTTATCATCATACAAAACGTTTATAGCTTAAGAACACCAATAAGTTTTTATTGATCATTAAATTCTTATAAATGCCTGCACTAATAGCGATTTAATTGCGATTAACAATGAATGACATCTCAGAGTGTGGCCCACACGTTACAGGATAACAAAAGGTGTGACAACAAAACAATCAACGCTACCTAAACAAATGTTGACACAGTCTAAGTAAAAAAGATACTCCTTTACATTTGCATAATTTTATACAAACCCTTTTTAAATGACGCGTTAAATACTTATGAACAACATTATTATACTAGAGTAGGTTGGTTATGGAAACATAAGTCGACGGGAAGCGCCACCGGGGCGCCTTTTCTGTGGCTTAATTTTTTTTAGCTTCACCCAACTTGGAACAAGCATGCAGTGTTAAGATCCATTTTATATTTTCTACTTATTGCGTGTTCGACGGAAGCCAACGCCGAAATTTATCTTATTACTTTCACTTCGCGTATCTCCTTACAAAATAACCTAGTGTTGTTCGTTCCTAGTTATTGTTATTTTTCATTTTGGCCTTGTCCCACACGGTATCCCGCATGAACAAGGTTGGCAGAGGAAACCTAGTATCAAGACACTCCGTTTCCCACATTCCGCCCAATTTTCATTACTTTCCGTGTTAAGCGGCAGAACTCAACTTCACTTCTTGCCTTAACGTGCAAATGAAAACAATTCACTCCCACAATTGACAATTGAACCTACTACTACCACCTTTATTGTCAAACCCAAACAAAAACTCAAATCAATAAATAATATTAACACTATAAACTGCAAAACATATGGATATGGATGCGGCAGATCATTTACAAAAGTTGTCACTTCAAAATGATGGCTCAGTCACAATGGCACCATTGGTATCTAATAACGGTTAAATAACAATGGATGTTGCAAGTAGCGACAGTATTGTAGTGTATGGGCGTGACGGCTGCGAGTGAGGATGGAGATTTAGTGTCGGGACTCTCTTTTGTCCGGCCGAGAAATCGATTTTTTTTTCTTAATAAAATTGTTTTTAGACAGATTTTTTTTTCTTTATATATTTCATTAATTAAGAGTAAAAGAAGATTATTATTTTTTTATTTTGTGTTGCTACATTTCGATTAAAAGTAGAAACATATTTGGTTTAAATAAAATTCATACAAAAAACAATAATGTTGCAATGTAAAAAAATATAAAACAGAACCAATAGTCCATCTACGTAGACACAATTTATGTGACTTAAGTCTATTATAAAATAAAGAAACGGGTTCGCTTTAATCAGCTGCCATAATAAATTTGTCGAGTGATTTGGTTTAAATTGGAATCGGTCAATCGTTTTTCGATTTGAGTAAATTATTCATTTTTTCCTCTATTTCTTGCTAAATTTAGATTAGATATGTTACGTGTTATGGCGAAACGCCGTGCTTTGTCGAGTTAAATGAACAAAACGAAATATCTTACAGTAGCTTCACGAATTTTCAACATTATTAATTATTACAATATAAATAAATCACTTCCCCGAGTAAATCGAACCAACAACCATCACATGCTTCAGTTACTATTCCACTGCGCCACAAGGACCTCTCAAATTTATTTTTGTAGGAAATCTGGGAACCTAATGTTAACATAAGACACTCCATTCTCATTTAGACACCTCCGTTTTCCACTTTCCGTCGAATTCTGGAGGCGTTGCGTATTGAGTGTCTGAACTTAAGGCCGCGCCTTGTCTCATCATCAGACCGAAGAAGAATTGAAAATGAAATATTAAGCTTCATTTTTATTTCATATATTTGTATACATCTCTTGTTACACATCCACTCGATAACGTCGGCGTCCATAAAAAAGATCGCTTTGAAACTATTCTATACTCACCCACTACTATACTTAATCTTTTTAACCCATTTATCATTTTCAGCCGATAAAAATACCATAGAGATCCACCCAACAATAAGATACATGCTCCTCATACCTGATACGAGACCGAAAGTCAATTATATTCAAATATAAATCGGATTTGCGAAGGTAAGCCGGGCACAATGGTGTCCCCATTGTCCCCTTGGCGACAGTGGGCTAGCGGGCGGTCGTGTCACGCCACACCGCGTTAAACGCCGATTTGCGAATTAGAAAGTCACAATTATTGGCTATCATTATTTAGTGGAGTGTCTGTATTCGTGACGGTTGTGGATTTGATTTGTATAAAAAAATATAATTTTATCCAAAAAATCTTTAGGCTAGCTTAGTCTAGTAAAACGCAGCGTTAAGTTCCGCCACTCACCATACGATGTTTCGGAATCGGGAAAAAGATGGAGATAAAGAGGAGGAGGAGGATGGAGAATAAAGAGATACGTGCTCCTAAAAAAATATTTATAGCAACAAAGTAATTCGCTACGAAATCTCCCAAGTTTTTGTAACAATACGACTAAACGAGAGGTAGTTTTCTCCAAAATTACCATAACAGTAGTCAATCTCGGAAACTGCATGTTTTATATTCAGGGAGGCGTACGAGGTTGATCGACGGAAAATATTTATATATAAAATCCAAATGTTCGTGAATTTAGTGAGATGAAAGCTTAAGTATTTTTTTTATAAGGAAGTTCTTTGACTTGTCAGTGAAGTTTCGCCATGCAAAATGAACGAAAAATTGATAGCGGAGTGTCTCAACTCTCAACACTACTCTCTACCGCAATAATCTACAGAGATAATCAAATAAGAAGAAAAAAAATTAACAAAAGGAATCGGAAATGACTTATGTGTGTCAGCAAGGGGGGGCTGAGGCAAAGTGTCCCAGCGGGGGTTCCCCCCGGGATAATGGGCACAGATTCACACCATTCACACGTCGGTTTCGGTGTTTTTTTTATTATTTGACGGGTCACCATCAGTCAATGATCGGTCGGCCGACATGACACCTGCCTGCTTGGGATCAACCGTTTGGAATAAACGGCCTTGTAATTATATTCGTATCACTCGATTTTTTAATATTTAGTAATAAATAAGGGATATCGATATAAATCGATTAAAAATATTATATTGTTTGTATACTACTCTAAAATATTGGCGTGTAATAATGTAGAATAACACTTTTAAATATTAAAAATATTATTAATTAATTAGATTACGCGTTCGCATATCTTGATTTACATTATAGCAAACTTTATTTTAATATTATAGTTTGTCAATAATGTGACTTTAGATTTAATAAATGGAAAAAGGTATATATACCTTATAAAAATTTAAATCTTTATAAGCAAACATAAAAAAAGAAGAATTTTACTATCGCTTATTTCATAATATTTGTACAAATAACATAACACAGTTCTTAATTCGATTACCACAAGATTTTCTATACACAGCGCTTTGTATTTTTACCAGAGCGCGGAAACGAAAATAATTCATTACTCCGAATCAGAATCGAACCTACAACCGTCGAGATTACAGTGATAACGTTGTACCACCCTCAAAAAAACAGTTTATGCAACCAAGTTTATTATTAGGTAGCAACTGGTGATCTAAGAAATAGTCAAAAACTGTCGCATTTCGTGGAATTCATCAAAAACTTTTGGTTTGCCTTTGTGTTATTTCACATTTATCAAATGGATACAAAGGGGTACTGCTATACACTCTATTATGGGATTTTTTTTATTAAACAAATAAACTTTCAACTTTTTTATTATAACTAATACATATTAATAAGTGGAAGTGTTGCAAACGGTTACAATTTTACTGTTATAAGTTTATAGGTTTAAATGTTTTATTGTGATTGTAGTTATTATGCAGAATACAGTGAGAAATACTATGAATACCTATATAACTTTTACATATATTTTTTTTCAATAATATAATGTTTCAATAACTGTGAACTATAGCTTTTTCAATATTATTGGTTTCTTTTTAAATAATATGAGTGATATGAATGATTTTTTTTTTCATTTTTTCGATCATGAGGTTAATGCTGTTAGCCCTATTGGCTTGTACAGCGACCGTGCTTAGGAGAAAGTACCCTGTCCCTGAAGAAATCCAAGCACTACGTAGCGGACTTTTCCTTGAGGTTGGTGTAGCTTAACGAGACACAACTAGACACTGTGCCTCGCTTTCTGCTAGACTGTGGAGTGGGAAATTGAAAATAGATTATTGAGCAGGTGCACAATATCCTCTATTTATTATTTAAATATCCACAATCTGAAGAAAGGATTTGTAACTACCCTATTTTATTTGAGATACTCTCACTCACGCTATAATATTCCTAAAAGCATTGTTATAAGGAATATTTTTCTTTATCTACAATTTAGCCACCCCTAAGGAAAGCTACTATTATTTCACAATGTCGATTCCTATAGTAAAATTGTATTATTAGTGCGCTATTAGAAAATGAACTTTATTTCATATATATAAAGTAGGTTTTAGTGTAGCATTTGGTTGAGTATACAGCGGGCGGGACTGGGCGTGTCGCAGTGACGTCACTGTTTGCTCTCGTCTGTAGCTAGAGGTTGCAACGGTTAAAAGTCCATGTTCTTTCTACACGTCGACTATAGAGATAGCCTCCGCTTTATAATCTCTTAGAAGAAAAACATGTGTATAATAAATATAATAAAATAATATATACCACTTCACATAGACAGAATTATTATTCAAAAATATTGTTTTTGTAAAACCCATATTTGTTTTTGTAAAATAAGTATCTAAATGTTTATTTTTTATTTTTGTAAAGCTAAAAATCTTGTGATAAGAACTTAAATATAGTAAAATAAGAACTACAGTAGATAATAGCAAGAAATAAGATTAATTAATATATGTTTTTTTTATCCAGAACAAGTAATCGCCCATAACTCGAAGACTTAAAATAGAAAATCCCGTTTTTCCAGTTCCTGTAAGAATTTCGAAATATACTCTAGTAGTGCTTCTTTACACTCAACTTCAACTTTCTAGGTCCAGTAGTTCTAGTAGTCCGTGCGTTGTCTGTCTGTCACAAGAATAGTAAGGAAAGTCGAGAAAGGAATGATATTTTATAATTTTATTTACTTACTTAAAATAAAGATTCATTAAAATATTTTATAATTCTTTCTTTTCTTATAATTCTTCTTTCTTCACACTTTCGTTGACAGTCCCTTAATTTTATTTCAAGCAATAAAAGTCAAGTCAAGCGGAATAAAACAGAGAAATAGGCCTCTAACTCGCTCCAAATAAAACCAACAAAAAAACGTGTATTTGGCGACTACCCTTTAGTCTACAACAAGATGGCCAAGAAATACAGCAGGAAATGCGGTTAATTAACCCGACGCTATCTTAATATCTCGAACATTCTAATTATATTTATATACGAATAGATATCGACACATGAATTTTTGTATTTAGGATATTAGAACTTAGGATTTTTTTTTCATATAAACGTCGTTTAACAGATCTTATAGAGATAACAGGTGATAGCGGCGGTTTAAGGTGTTTCTTCTGGAATTGTGGGTCGGAGGTTCAATTATGATGAAAGGAATTTTTATATCGTAATTATTAACCGTCTAATACTAATTAGGTAAAAGACAACGTTCATTTTGAATTATATAAATACTTCTCTAGTGGAATCGCTCAGTAAATACTAAATTAAAACAAAATTTATAGATTTATTGTAAATACTTATATTGTTTTACCTTTATTGAGGATTAAATGAAGATTTTCTTAATAATAATGATTCTTTATGCCACTTCAACAAGTCTACTATATTCTTTTTATTTCGCATGAAAAGAAATCCTTTGTTAAGACACTCCGTTCTCAATTGTCCGCTCAAATTCCAGACATTGCGTTGTGAGAGATGGAACTCAACACCGTGTCTTGTCTTAACAGTTAAATAAATGTATTTTTTTCTCGCATAGGAATTTTACCTACGTTCATCAGACTACGCCACCATTATTTCCTCATGCAAATGGCAAAACATGAAATGTATGAAACCTTTTTAAAATCACATATAACCTTTCATCATCCTGGCACACCGCCACAACGTGTGACTATAAATGTAACGATGGTGGGTTGGATTCCCATTCAGAGGAATGTTTGTATATAATTTTCTGGCTTTGGCAACAAGATAAAGCACAGCGTTCAGTTCTTACATTTAACACGCAAACTTAAAAATTGGGCGAAAAATGGAAAAGTGAGTATTTTTTGTACTAGGAGATACATCGTGAACAATAAACACAAAACTATTAATCATCCAATTTGTATGAATGGTAACAAGTCCCATAACAGTCCTATAAGGCTATAAAATATTGTAAAACGAAGGAAGGGCGCCAAGCCCTATCAATTTAAAGTTATCGAATATAGATAGATAGAACAGTTTCATAGTAAAATAATCTTTTTGATTTTTGTCGGCGAGACGTGCACGTCATTATATTCCCGATGAATTCTAACATTTAGAAGGTATTAAGTAATAAACAGTCAATAAAAGGCGAACGCGGTGAAGAGATCTACTAATTATGGACAGTTGAGCGCTATATGGTCGCCCCCCGGCGTGATCTGTGAGATAACTGCATATTGGAAACGAAACTGGATTTAATGGTACGATAGTCTTGAATTTTGATCGTCATCTGTTGTTTTGGGTGGGTCTTCAGTTTGATTCCAGTGTGGTGCAAGTATTTTTGCGATTTGAATCGATTTTTAGGGTTCCGTTACTTAAAAAGATATTAATCGCATTTGTTTGTATATAATACGGATGTATATATAATATAATATGTCTATTTATTATTTTGTCATAAGTCATTATAAGGAGATAAATAAATTACATTACATTTGCAACAAGCATTGACGGTAGACAAATTTGTTTTCCTATTTTGGAGACAGTCAGTTTTGACTAAGTATTAGTTATTAAGATAATTTGAGAAGTCGTTAATTGTACTTACTTTTTGGAGTAAAAAATCTTTATTTTGGAAATAGACACGTTTTTATTATATAGACGATGTATCCCGCATACAGCAGGATCTGTCGATACCTAGAGGAAGGAAGGACCTATGCGGAAACCTAGTGTTAAGAAACGATATTTATCACTTTACGTTCAATTTGAAAACGGCACGGCGTTGAGCTCCAGCACACAACGCACAATGCGTAAAGTCAGCGTTGATGTCTAATATATGAAAATACTAGCGGACACGGACGCGGCTTCGCATGCCTGAACTATATGAATATTTATTAAATATATTTATGAAATTATTTTCAGTTATCAATAGAATTAGTAAGAAAATATAAGCCTAAATAATAAATAATAATAATAAGTGGAGACATATTATTAGAAAAAATATCTTAGTCATTTAAATGAACAAATAGAAGAAATAAAAGTAACTAAACAAAGTTAAAAGTATCCAAAGTTTTCCACGTGCGCGTAGAAAGATATCGACTCTATAAAATAACTAAACATTTTTCTGACCTAAGACCCTCAAGTATGTCTATAGTATTTTATTACAATTGGATTACGGATTTGGTCCTGATTGCGTAAAAGACAGACAGAGTTACTTTCGAATTTATAATATGAGTATGGATTACACTGCGCTATAGTAAAAATATATATCTAATTTTTGTTGTGTCTGTAATATATTGACGCACTTGAGGGCAGCACTACAGTGCCACATTGTAAGCATGATGGTTCTGGATTAGTGTTGCCCAAATTC
>FAPJ01021477.1:2167-12439 GCA_001485985.1 Heliconius ethilla aerotome | reverse complement strand
CGCAAGAGGGTCGCTAGTTTACTATAAAACTAATACCTAAGTTATATCATTTTTGTTATATATATTAACACTTTAAATAAATTACATTCCGTGATCTTATTTGTATATTTAGATATAATAAATTTACCGAATGTAAATACTAAATATTTCACATTTTCCCAGGATGAAATGGAAATCACGGGTATAGCAGAGGAGCCCGGGGGGCGGTCCACGAGCACTGGCACAAGCAGTACGGGCGCCCTCGGCGACGTTGCCGGCGTGGTGGTGGCGCAGTGCGCGGCGCCCGCCGGCGGCGCAGCTTCCGCGCTGGCGAGGGCGGCTCGCCGCGCTGCCGGAGCAGACGTGCCCGATCATTTGAGGCTTAATTTGTTAGAGTGAGTGCTTTTGTATGAGGGGAGGGGAGGGTGACGTCATTGTTCGTAGTAGTGTTGAATAATCTTGATAAATATTATTAAGTAATACTAAACAAAATTTATCTAACGTAACAGGTACTCAGACGGTGGTGCGGCTGCCGCTCGTGCCTTAAGCGCGGCGGCGGGCGGTGTTGCGGCACTACCCATACCGACCAACATGACGAACGGCGGCGCTGTGCACCGTTGGCCGTTTATAGGAGCACGGGCGCCGCGGTCATCACGCGATGTTGTTAGGTTTGTGTTTAGTTGTCATTATTGTTAATAACATAACATATAATAAAAAAATATTTATTACAAATTACTGCAATTTTTTAAAGTATTTATGGCAGTTATTATTGACATTTAGTTTAAGCAACGCTTAAATGAATTTATCAATAACAAAATTATTATTTTTTATACTCAGAATGCCATAATCATATTACAGAAGAGAAGTACTAACTTAAATAGTTTATGTATATTTTACGCAATTTTCGATAAAAGAACAAGTACTCGCATTATTATAAATAATTTCAACAAAATGTACCTCATGACAGATTAATGCGACGCCTCCGACCTCTCCTGCAAGACGCCATACAGAAGCGTTGCTGCGGTGCGCGCATGTGGGACGGTGTGACGGGCCCGCTCACGTGGCGCCAGTTCCACCGTCTGGCGGGCCGCGGCAACGAGGACCTCTGCGAGCCGCAGCCGGTGCCGCCACTTCTCGTGGGTCACGACCGGGACTGGATATCACTGTCGCCCTACGCCCTGAGACACTGGGAGAGGCTGTCTCTGGAGCCGTATTCGTATGCGAGAGACGTCGCCTACGTAGTGCTCACGGCTGATGGAGATTCCTTGTCGGAGCCGATCAAGACGTTCTTCAGGGAACTATCGGCAGCGTACGAAGCGTGCAGATTAGGTAGACATCAACCGATATCGAGGATAGCGAGAGATGGTATTGTTAGGACCACGCCTACAGATAGTGATAGGTGAGACTTGGTTTTTTTTATATTTATATTTTTTTTTAGATCATCGCAGTGTAGCGTCTGAATGGGAAAACCATTTGTCATTCAGAATAATGTTTTTTTTTATTACCTTGGTTTGGCTCCCCGCAATATTTCGAGAATTGAGTGAAACGTGGGAAATGGAATGTAACTGTAACTTAACCACTGTATATTCTTTAGTATGCGGTTCATATATTTTTAATATGGTTATTTTTTTAAATTACTATATTCATTAACGATCTCTGTATTTTTAAAAATATTATCTTGTAGTATAATTTGAACCAACTTTTTATAATCGTTCCAGGGACGCAAATTACGAAGAATGGACAGGTGAAGTACCACCGGGTAGATTAGGCGAGTATGTGAAAGCGTATGCGGAAACATTGAGATCCAATCTGGTACCGCAACTAGCTGCGCTGAACGTTGATCGGACATTATTTGAATGTAAGCTTACTCTTTTAAATAATGTAGCGTATTTTATTAATAATACTTTAAAGTAATGTCCAAATTATTAAAATATTTTCCATAAAACATGCTCTCCCTGGTATCCATCCGTTTTTACCCAAAGTTTTGCCAGGCTAATGCACAGTCTAGCTGAGATATTAACCTATTAACCTATGCATTTCTAACAAGTTACATCATTATTCTTATAATACTTTAAAAACTTGTTAATAGCAACACTTTAATTGTTGCTAATAACAAGTTAGATATATACTAAAATACATTTTTATTTAAATTATAATTCCTCCGATTACAGCAAACAACATAAACTCAATGCGTCCCCCCGCCGCCCCTGAGCGCCCAACCACGCCCAGCGGCACCGCCACCAGCACGCCCACGCCCTCCGAGCAGCACGACACAGAGAACTCGTGGGAGGAGAACGAGGCCGGGGCGCCGGCGCTCGTGATATACGTAGTGGAGCCCCCGGCCTCGCACGCGCACAGGCCGAGGGCGTTGGCGGCGCTGCTGAGGCTGGCTGCGCAGGCGCATCGGCATTTGCATCATCATAATCCGCTTGTTAAGGTTTGTTTTTTCGAATGGGTGTACAGCTTATATTGTGTCCACGTTTCTAGAAAACGTGTAATATTAGGATTCTCCATAAGGTGTGGACTGTGGAGTTTAAAGTTCTTCTTTATTTATAATATTCAAACTTAATTGTGTAAAAGAACTTTACTGGTTGGAATTAAACAATATTTTGCTTGTGCTGGATAGTCCATTAATCGAGCTAAACTCTAGTAGCCTATATTACATCATATTAATAGTTTTGTATGTAACCAATTATACTATCACTGTACCATGTGTTTACACATTTCCATTAGAAAACGGGGCAAAGTAGTATTAGTTGGCAATAAATTTTATGAGCATTTGTAACAGCTAATTATAATAATAATCAATTTATATATACACAGATAATATCTTTGGAAGGCGTATGCGAGACGTGGGGAGCCAGCAGTACCGCTAGCAATGGCGGTGGAGCAGAAGTTCGCGCGCTCGCCTTCAGCGTGTTCAGCGGTGCGCGGCGTTTACTTGCGCACTCGCCTGCTGGGAAATCCTTGACTGGCTTTGGCACTGCGGCTGCTGCTAACCTGTTTATTAGTAATAAAGATGTATGTTTATATTATGTTATGTAATTATTATAACTACTATATATAATTAAACTAAAATTAGTCTTTAATTTATGTTATTTAAACTTATTTTTTTAATTTTCTCATTAAGTTAAATTTTATTTCATTTAGGTACTTATTAAACTTGTAACATTACTAGGAAAAGAACCGAGCCCCATACAAGCTGTTCTCCCCCGCCTGGGTTCTTGCACCGCCTCGAGCACTCAAAGAGGTGGCGGAGACCTGGGGCACCACATGCGGCGACCAGAGCGCAGTGTTGTTCATCGCGTACTGCCTCAGCCACGACCAGCGGTGGTTGCTGGCGGCAGCCACGGACGCGCGAGGGGAGCTGTTGGACACAGCGGCTATTAATATACATGTGCCGTCTAGGTGATTGAACTTATTATTTGTTTTTTGTTAGCTCCACGCTGTATACCGCAGTAATAGAAGTAGTATGGTAGAATAGGCATCCTATACCCCATGTAACCCATTTTTCGACAAATTGTGTAAGTAGCGGAACTCAATGCCTCTTTGCCAAAACATATGGATATATTTGTAGAAAAAATTAAGAAAATAAATCTAGATAGACCAATTTGTTGATAACTTTGTTACAAATTATTATTACTTTATAAGTAACTTCAGTTAGTTTTTTGACTATGAGCAAACAACTGTACTGGTCAGCCATTTTGTTTATAACTTTTATTTAATACATAAGTTATTCATATGAAGTTCTTCATATACAATTTATATGATTTTTTAATAGATCGAGGCGGAAGCGAGGCGGTCCGGCGCGGAGACTAGGTTTGACCAAACTTATGGACTTCACTCTAGGCGTCATGTCGCAGTCGGCGCAGCCATGGCGACTCGTTGTAGGACGTGTAGGCAGAATAGGACATGGAGAACTTAAAGGTAATTGTAAAAACAGAAAAAAATTGTAATTTTATATAGACAAAATACCATATCTATAGATTAGTTTATCAGCAAGTTGTTTTCGCGGCTTTATTCAGTCAATTAAATTTTTATACAATTTTTATATTTTATTATTTGTAATAATTTAAACAAATATATTATATCATTTATGAGTGGTATTCTTTAAATATAATTTAGGAGTGTGATAAAAAATATTATATACAATAATTTGTCATTTCTCAGGCTGGAGTTGGCTACTGTCCCGTCCGAACCTCAACCGAGCATCAAACATGTTACGTGAAATGTGCAGCAGTTGTTCCCTCCTCTATCCCACTGGAGCTCCTTGCATACTATCAGCCTGCCTCGTTTCCACTGAACCGGACTCATGCTTACGACTCATGGCGGACAGGTTCACGCCGGACGAGAGGTTCTCACAAGCTTCCATACAGTCACACCTACATACGCCCAGAGATGTAACAGCTACCCATATACTTGTGTTCCCCACCTCTGCTACCACACAGGTTGGTTGATTTAAATGTATTTTATACTTATAATAAAATAAGATATCTTTGCCTATTATGTTATTTAACATGTAGTGAGGGAGGCCAGTCGTAGCGCAGGGGCACAAGGGTGTGAATGTGGGATCGATTCCCACTCTACGAGATAAAATTAAATCATGAATATAATATTTTCACTAAGAATCATCCAATGCAATAAATGTAATATTTTTATTTCTTTCGCTCTGGTGTCAAAGCAAAGAGTTATATTATAATATGCAATGTCTTCAAAATTCAGCAGATAAAATACTTTACTTATTAGTTAATTACAGTCTTTCTAATAAACTAATGCCCAATTGCAGTCAAACCAAATGCCATTCGATCCGCCCAATGCTAACGGGGAAGAGAACGACATGCTCCTAGGGCTGGGTGATATCGGCATGGAGGAGGACATGGGTGAGGAGAACATGAACATGGATCTTCTCATGGGTGACATGTTCATGTGGCCCGCCAACAGCCCCAGGGCGTCGCCACGTCGTCACGATGATGAAGCGAGCCGGGAAGGAAGCCCTGCAAGAAATGCCCATTTGACTGCTGCTGGCGCGTATCAACGGGATGATGATAATCAACCGGTGTGTATTGGATTTTTTTATTATGTTAATTTTAGTGTATTAAGCTCATAGGAAAAACTGTTTATAAATATAGTATAAGTATAAGAAACATTTTTATCAACAATATAATTTATATTATGAATAATAAGATTGAGACGTGTCTAACTTTCATACGCGTCACAGTTGTAGTTTTGATCACCAATCGGCGGACTAAACAAAAGGTGGCTTTTAGTTTCACACTCAACATGCCATGTTCCTAATATTGAGAGGAAAATGCGGAACAAACCTACCCTGCGGACTACTCTACTATATGCGGAATATAGCATAAAGCAAAAAAGGGAATAAAAAAATAATAATGTGACATGACATTGCAGGAGCAAGTAGGCACAGTGCTACAACAGCCGCTCGCACTCGGCTACCTGGTGTCCACCGCGCCGCTGGGCGCCATGCCCGGCTGGTGGTGGGCGAGCTGCTGGCACCTGCGCGACGCCTGCCCCGCCTTCCTCAAGAACGCCCTGCACCTGCAGTGTGCTGTAGCTCCCCACGATGATTACACGTCGTTGACGCAGCGAAGAGATCATAATGTGCATCCGCTGGACTCTACTACCACCACTGATGTGCTCAGGTTGGTATTTTATTTACATTGCACTTGCTCAGTATGCTAACCGAGGCGTGACCTCCCTAATTGTTAACTAATGGCTGCGCTGATTTGGGTTTATGATTTCTTTCTTGCTTTTCATTATTTTCTTATATTCAACATAGAATCTGCAATTTAAATTCATATTATCACATTTTAGCTGCATCAGTAGTTACACAACTTCGAAAGTTGTAACTATAAGATAAAAAAATGTAACATTCATTTTACTATAAACATCACTTATCTAATTAGGTAATTTATGCGTAAGAATTTCGTTATAAAAATGAATTAATGTACATAAAATAATAAATAATATTAAATTTCATATCTTAGATACGTGTTGGAAGGCTACAACGCGCTGTCGTGGCTGGCGCTGGACGGTACCACTCACGACCGTCTCTCCTGCCTACCGCTACATGTTCAAGTGCTCATGCAGTTATACCACACTGCTGCAGCACTCGGTTAGTGTTAGAAGAGACAAAAGACAAGTGTTGTTATCAGTGCAGTGAAGTGATAAGTGGTCCGCGGCGTACGCGCCCAGTTGGGTTACCATTATAGTAATTAAATTATTTATTGGAGAGTTGTTGGGAAGTGTGTTGTTGGTATGTTATTGGATAATTATTGTTGTACTGTAATTATTGTGCTTTATGAGGATTTTGTTTTTAAATTTATTTTTTCATTGACTATTTATATTTATTTTTTTGGAACTTAATCATGTAACATTTAATTTATTTTTGGAAAAAGTATATTTGTTTCTAATATTAAACAATAATTTTTATATAGATAATTCTACTTTTTCTATTTAAGAGGATAATGAGTGTTACATTTATTACCAATAACAAATCCATGACACATCTTGCAGTTGTTAAAGTTATATGAAGTCCATTAAATGAATTAAAAGTACAACATCTAATAGTAATAGTAACAATACTGATATATTGTCTTAATCATGGCTACTTTTGTAGCTAATGTGAGATAGATAATACAAATTGTGAATTCTATAACACTACATATATTTGTTTTGAGCAAATGTTCAATATTGTAAAATAAATAAATATGTGACACTTTACAGTGGATCTGGATTATGTTTGAAGTAAGTCTTATAAAAAAAAGCATGTAGAAATTTTAGAGGCAGTACTTAGGTAAATTAATTATATGGTACGGAATGTAAGTTGGCTTGAATAGACAAGTTATTGTTGTCAGGGGTTGAGCTGGCTCAGGAGCAGTTGTTATAGTCAATGAAATGATTGAGTGGTGACTTGTTTGTCACTAGTACTCTTTTTTATTATAAGAAGTTATAATAATTGCTTGAAAATGTATATTCATCAGTTGGCAAATTTGAGTTATCAGAAACATGCTTCCTATAATAGAAAAGATTGATTTCCAGAGCGGAAGTTACCACTACATGTATGAATATCGAATGTTATATTAAAACATTTAGAAAATTTATAAAAAAAATATTAAATAAGATAAGCCAGAGATGTATGAGTAAACAATTGAATTCTTACAAAGGTCCAATTTGGGATACATGATGGTTTTTATTGCCATCTCTGAGTTTAGCATTGTAGGGCATCTCATTTCTCACCTTTTCTTACTTGTATAAGATTTCTTCCATTGTGGTCTTTCAAATGCATCATTCTTCCATGATCTCATGCTCCATTTTGAACCTCATTTTCTATAGAAAATATGAAATGGATTCTCCATTTTACAGTAGCATTTTTTTGTGAGTGTAGCCAGTTCAAAAAGAATATAGGAAAATTATTTTATATCTACCATTTTATATGTTTTGTTTAATCCTCTCCTATCGGATCAACATTTTTACAGAGTTTTTTTTTATTACAAAGCTTGTAACTATTATATGATATATTAAACATTTAGTCATTTTTAATCAAAGTATGTTTAAAGAAGTGTTTTAATGAGAACTAACCTAGTTACTATCATACTTGGTAATATAGTGCTAGTATTTTGGAATGATTTTAACGCTGCGGCCGCGCTAGGTGGCCCCAAGATAGCCTCCCTCCACTCCCCTCTGCCTGTCTTCTACTGTTATAATACTTACAATTAGTGTCACAAGTTACTTATTGCATATTACTATTGTTGTGGGTGGTGTCGTGTAGTGTATGTGTTATTTTGTTTATGTTTTAAGCCGGTATAACTTACCAAAGGTATTAGATGTTTGTGTAGTCATTTAGATATTTTTTACCGCCCTTCAGTAGTGTCTGTCTACAGAATTTACTTTATCACTTTATGTTTATCTTAATTCTGTATATGATTGTAATTTTATATCTGTACAGATATTTATTTTCGGATTCTATTCCTTATTGTGTTTTCATTTGAATTAAATCATGTAGTTTTATTAGAAGCAATTATACATTAGATCAATTTGAGCACTCGTTTAGGGTGCGTCTATTTCTGTGTACAGTTTTATATCCAGGGAACAAAAGCTCAACGTCGGTCGAAATAATCTCCTTCATTTGTTCAAATATTCGATAAAATAAAATTAGTGGAAAATGTTTGATATAATAATATTTTTAAGCAAACTCCAAAATGTTGCGATCGAACGCGAATGAGGAAAGGGTATATATTTGGTATTCTAAAACAGTTTTTCAGTACAGTCGTTTTCTTATGATATTGAAACCTCCAATCGGAAATTAATTAGTGACACCAATAGTTTACGGATAGTTAAATAGTATTAAAGAGAGCCCCCTAGGTCACATTCGAAATTAGCATTTGTACGATTAGGAGTCGTTTTATAAAACTAAATGAAATCCGTTGCGACTGCGGTCGAATCTCTTACAGTTCGGTAGATATATGAAAATTTTCTATTTTAATATAAACTAAACATAAGTCTTAGAAAACGTGTCGTAAACATACTTAATAAAATTTGTACATACATACGTAGGGTTGGCGTGCGATCTTCAAGTTTTCTTGGAGCGTCCACATATTCCATGGTTTCATCTTCGTAGATGCATTCTGGGGGAAGTTTGTAAGTAGAACTAAATCCTGAGTTCTATATCGCTTATTACCTGATTAATTATAATTTCAAACTTACTTTATCCGTGGCAGGATTCGTAGGTGTAGCTGGGGTACTATTTTGTGTGTTCTGAACCCTCTGAAAGCTACCTCCCACTTCTTTTCCCCCCACTCTTGGAATATTTCTACTTATGTCGTAGCAATTTTTGGAGGGTGTCAGTCAAATTGGTGTGCAGCCTCGTCTCAGCTTGGTCTATGCGTACCTGTTCTTAGGCGATTCGTACAGACTGTATGATAGGGCTGATGCCGGATTATATAAATTATTTAATTGTAGCGGGCGGGCGCTGTTGAATATGAAATGTTTTAAATGTGTTACAGCATTTGAGAATATTTAATGATGTTGTATATAGTTTATATTTTGTTTTGTGTAACGACATTTTGTATATAGTGGAGGAATGTGGTAGAATGTATTACCGTTGATTATTTGCCCACTTTGCCGACGTGTAATGGCGCACGTTTTAAAGAAACCACTCGTAATATTTTGTACAGTTGTTTGTTAATCGAGATTCGTAGTTGAATGAATTATTTTTAAGATTCGTTTTTGATTCTTTTTTTTTCGTTATTGTGAATTTGTCAATTTTTTTAGGGAATCGGGATCGTACTGTATATAGACCTCATCATTTTGTCATATATTAGTATGTAAGAGGACAAATCTGATGATTGATATGGAAATCAAATTTTCTAAATGGAGCAATCGTTAGAAATTCGTAAACAAAAGTTAGTGTAATACTTGATATTAATATAACTTTATAAATAACTGTGAAAATAGGTAATAATAATTATGAATAAAATATTACATATTTATTGCATCATTTTATTTAAAACCTTTTTAAATATCTTAAGTACATCAATAACACAAATATGTACTAAATACAACTTTTTATACGAAATTTTCATGGTTGTGGAAAAAATATATATTGAAAATATTTTTATAAATTACATCATATAAAGAAAATATTAACTTAAAATTTTTCCTTTATATGACGAAATATAGGAAAAATTTACTTTAAATTTTTCTTTTATATGGCGAGACTTGAAACTTGACTTGATTTTTTCCTTTATATGGCGATTGAAAAATTACTTTTAAAATTGCAACTTTTTAACATAAAGCATACCTTATATGAGGCCAGCCGTAGCGCCGACAGTGGGGCACAAAGTGTAACTAAAATCGACTGGTCGTGGGTTCGATCCCCACTCGAGGAATTTAATAATTACTTATATTTATATTTTCATTTCTTTGTTTTGGTGTCGGGGCAAAGCGCGGCGTTGAATTCCGCCACTTAACATGCAATGCATCGATAATTCGAAAAACTGCAGTCTCTTGATGAGAACGAAATGTGTTTACATTATGTTTCCTCTACCTACCCTGCTATGTGCGGAAAAGGAGGAGTGTGAAACTAAAAAAACTATTATAAACGTTCAGCACAGAAAACAATTCGTCGATATTATAAAACTCTATGATAGACTCTATTATTCTGATAGAGTCATAGAGCTGTCAGCTGTCATCTCTAATTGACAAGAGATTATAAAAATAAAATGTTCTGTTTAGTTTTTATTTAATAATATATTTTGTGCTCAACTGGCACGC
>FAPJ01021470.1:0-12214 GCA_001485985.1 Heliconius ethilla aerotome | reverse complement strand
TTAGCCCCGCTCTCCCCTATATATAATTCGTCTCACAACATCTTAAGATGCGTACCAGAAAAACACTTGTGACCTTTCTTGGAATTGCTTTGGAAATATCACCTAAGTAATATGGTCAATTATGTAGTTTTTAAAAAAGTTGTATAATAATGATGTAACTAAAGATTTTTTTGTTTATTTGCTGGTTAGAAATAGTGAATCGTTTGAGCGTTTAAAGTTTTTTATGTTATTTTTATGTGAGTTTAGCTACTTAGTAACGCAAACGACAGATTACGTAGAACTTCACTCCCTACATACTTATATTTTTTTGCTTCACATTGTATTTCACACTCGGGGAAGGCAGAGGGAACCTATTGTTAAGACACTGCGCTTCCCATTTTCTATCAAACTTTGGAGGCATTACGTTTTGAGGGGCGGGACTCCACGACCCGCTTTGCCTCGACACCATTTGAAATATTTCATTTCCTCGAATGGGAATCGAACCCACGAACTGTCGGGTTTACAGTCACACTTTGTTCCACTGGGCCACGACTGGCCTCACCATGCCTATATTTCTTAGTCTTTTGTTTTTTCAGCAAACACTACGCTAAGATTAAGTATATAGTGTAAATTAGTGCAAGGACAAGATTTTTCTTCAGAATAAATATTATACAACGCGTTAAATATTAGTTTATTCCATTAGGTTTGGTTTGTTAGCAAATAATTTAGAAGGTCGTATTTGTTAGCGTACTTTATATATGTTACAATTTTTTCTCCGCGAGAGTTAAATAAATATTAACTTTGCCGAAAAACAATTCACGTGCTTATAATTTTCAAAGAAAATAACATAATAAATAATTAAATTTACTTAATGGTTTATGATTTTGGTCTCTCTAGTTATAGGTATTTTTTTTATTTATAAATGTATAATATATAAGTCCTTTAACTGAAAACAAAATGTTAAAGATATAAACATTTCAATCTAGATTTGAACCTAAGCTACGATTATAATTAAGCTATGATTATAAAACAATTAAAGCAACGCTGCGCTGCTGTAGAGTTATTGGCGTCGCGAAATAATGCTTTTGCACATTTTCACATTCTTAATTTAGCTTCACGCTGTATCCCGCACACGGCAAGGTAGGCAGAGGGAACCTAGTGTTAAGACACTCCAATTTAGCCTAAATTCTGGAACAAAGAAATAACAATAATAAATTATTTCTTTGAGTGGAAATCGAACCCACAACCAGTTACGTTTCATGTGACGTACAGTCACACTGCGCCACAAGTGGCTTCACTTATAATAAAACAATAAAATTTTAAATATAATAGAAACATTAACTTTCAGGTATACTGGGTGGGTCCCATCGTGGGCGGCGTGGTCGCCGGCCTCATATACAAATATGTACTTCGCATCGGAAAGAGCGGAGACAGTGGCTCATACGATTTATAATTCACTCGCACCAAGTGCCTTAACTCTCTTGTGTAATCTGAAAATTCCAATTATTATTTTACATTCAAATTTAAATTCAAAATTATTAATGTATGTTTAATTGGTAAGGTTACATAAGATAGGTACTAATCTATAAGCTCATTGATCAAACCTTATTAAAACATTGTTATATATAATCCTAGTATCTTCTTATAAGATTTATTGATGGGCTTATAATGAGTTTGTATTTATTAAGCTTTTCTTTTTTCGTTAAAATATCCAAAGTGAGATTGATATAAACTACATATTAGTAAAATACATAAAAAAACAAGTTATTTATAATATCTATAATAGATATTATCAATAGGCAAACTCTTGAATACCGATTCAAACAAAATATTATGACAACAAAGTTGTAACCAATGTATAAGAGTTTCGACGTAGCTTTGGCTATGGCTTAGTGTTCCAAGAGGACCGGGTTCAAATCCCGATGCGTGCAAACACGTTGCCGTAAAAAATATTTCTATTATATTTTATATACTTACTTTCATAGAATCTATGCAATTAATTTATTGGTTTTATAACGAAATACGAAACGCCACAAAGATTACGACGGTCGCATGTAAGATAAATTATTATATTTAGAATAATTTAAGATGAAACTACAAAAGTATTAAGTTTATTTATACTGTTTTATGTGAATAATATAATAAGTTTAATTTGTAAGTGTAGTACAATTATCTATGTTTGTACTCAAATGTCTATGGTTTGTGTAAACGTGATGATGTACGGACACAACTCACTAAATGTTTGCGAAATATACGCTATCGCTAAAATAGATATTTTTATTTTAATCCTCATATATAAATAATAGTAAATACTATTTTTTTGCGAGTTTCAGCGCACGCCACAGCGAAAAAATGAAAATATTAATAATTAATAATTAATTCTCCCAAACTAATACAAATTAAGATATACCTAACAACATAAAGACATAAGCTTTCTCCCTTGTAGAGTAAAAGTAAATAACTTAAGATAGCAAATTTAAAATATAAGTTGACCATAGCTTAACCTTTTCAAATTTTAAAATAGATTTTTTAAAGTAAAATTGCTATGATGGAGATGATGATTGAGGCCATTGTGGCTGTAAACGCTATAGATTATGGGTTCGATCACCTCTTGAAGAAACGAAATATTTAATATTTTCATTTTTTCACTCTGGTGTAGAAGTAAAGCGCGGCGTTGAATTCCGCCACTTTACACATAATGCCACCGGGAAGAAAGTGTCTACTAAGAATGAAGTGTGCAACACTAGGTCCTCAAGTACACTGCTACGTAAAAAAAAATATTAGCAATTAACAATTCAAAAATTTCTCTAAACTTAGTACAATCAGCATATTTTTTATAATATATATTATTAAAATCACATCTAGATATGCATTATGCAGTGCTAGCTGTCATAATCTACCCACATACAACGCTAACCTAGATGACTCGTAATTAATGCGAATGTCTCATTTACAAGTGTAATGTGCTTGATGCAACATACATATAACAATACGGAGGTTTTATATTGTATTGCAATACGAATTGTTGGTATATGGCAAGTGCCATTAGAATATTCTTATTTTAAGTTTGTTCAAGTATTCTAGCCCGTTTTATACCTTTGTTAGCTTCTAGCAAAGTCAACCTGGGAACCTAGTGTTACGTAGACACTCCGTTACCCACTTTCAGCTAAATTCTGGAGCCATGGAATGTTAGTGGCAGAACTCAACGTCGCGCTTTGCATTGATACCAGAGAGTATGAAATATAATTTCCTTGAATGGGGAATCGAACCTACAATTTGTCCTGTCTGCAGTCACACGCTTGTAATCCTGGTCTGATTAAAAGAAGCATTGATAACGAACTATTATTGATTATGTGAACGTCTCAAAATAATTCACCTTAAAATATATGTAAGGTTAACACGAGACCTATCTAGACGAGCCAATAGATATCTTTAAAGCTGACATAAATCTTCAAACACCAAACAATAGAACCCAGCGTGTTGCCACGACAACACCATTCAAAAAAACCAGAACGAGACAAACCAGTACAGCATCACCTAGACCCAATTCATTATTTAATATAAGAATAGTTATTGAACATTATCTCTCATCACGACGTCTCACAATCTTCACAGCTTGCGCAAGAGTCGTGAGTGCGGCACTGTAATCGTCTATGACATATCTGGTGCTACGCAACTCTGATCTTATTAAAAATGTGTCACGTGTGTCAAGGTCAGGTTCAGTATTGTTTATAGTTTAGCTGTAGGTTGTCTTTAAATATCATTGGCGTTTAATCCTGCAATTAAATAAATTAGAATGGATTAGAAGGAATAGTATGAGATCCCACTGCATGAATCTGCACGTATTTGTTTTTTTAATCAAACTTATTTTTGAAGATGACATATGCATTATCGTATCTAGAAATATTTTCTGGGAGAGGGGGCTTGGACTTTAAGTCAAAAAATTTTATTTAAAATAAGAAGTATGTAACTTCTTCATTCTTTGAACGTCAAATAATCTACCATTTCAGTTTCACCACCTCAAACGCAACCTTAGTAAGTATTATGAATATGAAGTAACTCACCCAGTACACAGACCTTATAGTTATAAGATAATTTAATATCATTTAAAAAAATATACATATTTGCAAGTAAGATTTTCCTTCATGCTTTACTAGGTTTAGGACTAGCAGAAGAGTATTTGGTAAGAACGTGTAAATTAAATAAGATAATAAGTACTTAGCAGAATTTGAACCCGCGCCTCTTAGAAATCGTCCAAGAGCTCGGATTACCTAAGCTGAAAAATTCTTATATGAAAAACATATAAAAGTTGCTCATTTGACAGTAATTCAGAACATTTATAAAGAAACAGTTTATGTAAGCCATATTCATTCGTATTAAATAAACAGAACGGGACGCTGGTCGTTTTATTATCCCCATATTCAAACCACTACTGAACACTAATTATTTCAACTGTTTACATTTGGGCCCATTTTTGTTGTGAAATATTGAAATGTACTGCCTATTTTTAAGTCGTTATAACCGAGCTCAATGTACAAATACATAAATACAATACAAGTTGCTTTTTCATTTTTCTATTCTCAGAATGTTTTTTTCCATTAGGGACTAACAGTTAAATCATGTTGGTATAAACATATAATCCACGACGAAATTAAGCAAGATAGAAGAAAATATTTTTCTTTCCTGGAATAACATTTTCAATTCTTTCAGAAAAAAAGTATATATTTGCTATTCAATACATTTTACTAAAAATTCAACATATTTTACTAAAAATGTCAGCATAATTTTTAATAGAATATTTTTTTTTTACTAGATAAATCCCATGTTCTTTTAATATAATATTATTAACAACATATTTATTTATACAGTTATTTCCTAAAAAATATATCTGTCTACATAAACAATAATAAAAATAAAATAAAACACCAAAGTAGAAGCAAAAGCCATTTATTGAAGCCAACCTGGATACATGAAGTGCAAGATACAGAAAGATATACTAAGACACAGAAAAGTACTCGAGTATTGCAATTGGAAATATTGTAAAATAAAACACTATTAAATTTGTTTAACGGCACCATATCAACAGGCCATGCACCCGTTATAGCTGAGGCAATAGGGCGCAAAGGCCCTTCCTCACGGCTGCTCGTCGAGGAGTGCCTGGAGGAAGGCATCAGGGTCTGGGATATCTTCTAGGAAGCCTGCAGCGTCACAGAATTCAGAGAAGGAAGCGCAAGGTAGAAGCTCATCGGTTAGAGTAGTAACTATGCGTTCTGCTGCCTTGGCGTTAGATTCGTCGTTGTGACGGATGTACTCGGCTAGTTTGATTGGCCACTGTTCGACTGTTGTAGCGTTTACGTTCTGAGGACATTTAAATATGTATTAGTATATATAAACTACTGTGTTTACGTAAATTAAGTAAAAAAAACTTATTTATGAGAAAAAAGATTTTTTAATATTAACTCATAATTATTCTTAAGTCATAAAATAAATAATTTTATAAACTAGGATGACATTTATAAGAAAATTTCAATAACAGAAAGAAACATATTGTCAAAAGCATCTAACAATAAAGGGGTTTTATAAAATGATTAGTTTATCTGTATAAAGCAACTCACCTTAAACATAACACTATACAGCTGTTGTATAAGCGCAACAAACATAGCATACGGCTTGTAGTCGGGCCAAGCGCGCGGCGTGCGCTGGTCCGCCGTCAGGGCGCGCAGTGCGGGTCCGCCCGGCGCTACAGCGCGCACGTGACCCGCCAGCAGGAGACGCTTGAGCATGTCCACGCGGAGGAGGCGCCATCTATTGAGATAATTATGACGTATGTTAGTCTATTTATCTTTTGATTAAAGTGGGGGAACGGAGTGTCTTAACATGAGGTTACCCCCTCTTCCTACCCTACAGGAAACAGCGTGAAGCTGTTATTTTTTTAATAAATTTTTATATTTATATAGTACATAGTAACTTACTTAGAATGCGGATACAGTAAAAGCATAAGCGTAAGGTAATACAGCGGTCCGTCAGCGTCGTGGGCAGACTCCAGGACCTTCGCCGGCAGCCACGATAGACTAGTCTCCAGACCGGTCACCTCTCGCCCGGCAACACGGGTCCTGTCAAACAAACAATATTAAAATCTATTTTTGCAACAATAAATTAACATAAAGTAATTAATCATTATTAAAATTTGTATCCGCCTAATTTACACAACCGCCATATCTTAACCAACAAAAAACACAAACACACACACACATACATCTAATACACACAAATATAAAATCAACATACGTGTTAATAACGTATAACGCCATATGCGCCAACGCGGGAACGAGCTGCATGTTGGAGAGCGGCCCGCCGCCGCCGGTGTCATCGTGGAAGGTGCGGCCGCGGGCGAAGCGCACTAGTAGCAGCTTCAAGTCATGGACGTTGCATGTGTGTCCAATATCGCGGTGGCCGGTGCATTCCTGGAGAGTTTGTAAGGTTAGTTAAAAGTTAGGAAGTAATTTTTAATTTTCGTATAAAGGTATTTGTTTTGGAATTGATAACTTCAGTCAAAGTATTATAGTTTCGAAATGAATTTAGATTTTATTTATATAAAAATGAAATCTAAACAAAGTGTGCAATTTATTCTCATTAAAAAATAATTTAAAAAAACCAAGCTTAAAGCGTCAATAAACATTGATTTATTAAATAAGTCTTCTAATAGAATCTCATCTCTTCTCCATCAGAACATATATATATGTATATTAAAATATTTATTCAAAAAATTAATGTCATTTATTGTATAGTTAAAAAAATATAATTTCATTAACCTGTAAATAAGTAGTGTGTCGTGCAAGACAAGATGCAAACGCAGATTCAGGCACGTGGGGTCCCCACAGCGGTAGAAGCCCGTTGCAACGTGTTGATGCATTTTGAAGTGCTGCACTTTCCCATTCATCTCTACAATAAAAATAGTAATGTATTTACTATTTTAGTTCTTTAATCATTTTAATTATAATGAATAGAACAAAATGTTGTTATTTTCTTCTTAGTTTTCTATGTGAATTTGGTTTAACAAATTATTTTTACCACATCATATGATATTGAGGCCGTCTTGGCGCAGGGAACAAGAATGTGACTGTCCTCGAAAAATTCAGCGGAAAGTAGGGAACGGAGGGTTTTAACACTAGTTTCCCTTTGCGTACCCTGCTATTTGCGGGATATAGCGTGAAGCTGATTTATTTTTTTATTTTCATATGACACATAATCATATACATATGAATGTAAATAATTAATTTATGACAACTACAAAAAAATTTATATAACTGACCTGGCACGCGCAAGTCTAACGGCAGCCATGTGACACTCAACGTGCACTATATTGTAGTGCGACACCGTAGTGTAGCCCAGCGTCTTGCGCGCGCGCACCTCGAATTCCTCTACGGGACAGCGTTTAGTGAACGTATAGATACCTAGCACCTGTGTGTAAAGTTTAGTAAATTAATAATCAGTCAGTAGTTTACTACACTAAAATGAATCTATAATAATTTTTGATAACGCTTCCTAACCGAGACTAGATCCGCTAAATCTAAATAAAAATATTCTTTATTCAATTAGGCCATTTTTGAATCATCAAGTTACACAGAAATGTCAGTAGAGTCAGTCTTACAGAAAGCTATCACCGACTCGAAAGGCTTGGCTTGTTGCCGGTACTTGACCACGTTTGTACTAAACATACTTGGCGCGCTTAACTGGCGCTTGATGTCCATACAACGTAAACATAATTACCTTAGTAGGCTGATATTTGTATCCCTCCCTGCATATGCAGCATACGGCCCCAGCCTCCTCGGCCAGGTCCGCTACTTGCTGCGTGAGGCTGCACTGCGCCGTCACTTGGCCGCGCTCGTTGCTGCGCATCCCTAACGCGCCTAGCTGACGCTCGCGGACCGCCATTGCTAGACGTTTCTTTTCCTGTCGTGTCGTATATTTATTTAGAAATGAAATTGAATACATACAATAATGTGGAATATATCCCAAATTTTTGATTCAGAGAAATAATAATTTATTTATATAAAAATATCCCAATTCTCCACAGTGAAAAACAGGCACAATCGTTGTGTGCAGTTAATTATATAGTATCATTATCGCATATTATTATCTTCTTTAATAATCTACATTTTATTAATTCTTAATAAAATAAAAATCGTTCATATACACGCAAACAAAAATGTAAGTAATAATAATAATTTAACAAATATGCCACCTGTCGCGTAAACTCTCGTACTTGCTGCACCTTGGCGGCGCACTGAGGCTGAGATCGCAGCGCCTCTAGCAAGTTCTCGGCGAGCGAGCCCACGTGTTCGCCGGACGACACTTGCTCCAGACGGTGGACGATCGGTATTACTTTCTCGCATACTAGCATCTGTATGGAATATATTATAATATATTATACAAAATAAATGTTATACTTTAGTTTCTTTTTTAATATTACATTATATTTATTAAGTAATTATCATTGCGTAGCGGAAATTTATAAAAATCTCCCTACAGAAATGCTAACTAACAAGTTTATAAGAATTTCGACGTAGCTTGATAATAACGTATGGCTTGGGGGTCAGAGCGGTTGGACGATTTCAAAGCAGCGCGGGTTGAAATCAAGCTACGTTAAATTTTTAAACGTTTCTGAAAAAGTATCATACTGTAGTAATAAGATGTTACAGGAAAGACCAAACTTACAAGACAATGCTGTTTAGATTAAAAATCTTATATAGTAATAAAGAAAACTCTATACAAAATTCTAATGTATAAATCGATTCATTTCACAATAAGTGTAACTTTAATTGAATTATAGAAAGTATCTTACTTGTGTAAGCTCATGATCAGTAGCAAGTCCGGTAAGGAAGCGCAGGATATATTTGAGCGCGGGACGGCTAATGAACTCCTTCAGCTCATCCGAGTCCGTACATACAAGGGTTGGTTTCACGCACGGCGCGTTTTTCTAAAAAATATTTGATCATTCTAAATAGAATAAATTAGCTCATTATAGTTACTATGTATTTAAGCCTATAAAAAGTCCATAGTATTAAAATTTGTTTTCTTCACCATTCAAGAGTTTCTGGTAAACTTTTTTTGTGGTACATAAATAAATGCAAAAAATAAACAAATTAAAAGTATATCAATTTATACAACATATAGCTTACCACAATATAATCCAGAGCGTCACGAACTACGCCTAGTGATATTAAATAATCCTTCAATGTCCCACCAATAGAATTCCTCTCTATATTCGCACATAGTACACAGAATAATTCCATACAGAACTCCTCTTCACCCCATTGTTCGGAATCGAGTAAGACGAAATCTAATACTGGTTTGAAATGGTCGACTAGCATTGCCATCTTTAAGTCATTGCCGTATACGAGAGCCGCCAGTACACGTGTCAAGTGACCTAGAGCCACAGAGTTATTACGGATCCCTGTAAAACATATAATATAAATATAATGTTAAAAAAGAAGTCAAGTATTAATACTTCTAAAGCATTTATAATTAATAAGAACGAACCTGGACACTCAGTGCAGTTTAGTAAGGCTTGTACGTGTTCCGGTCCGCCAAATGTTAATGAGAATTGCAGGAAAGACTCGAGACTCTCACTGGCAGCAACAGATAAAATACGTTCCATTATCTGAAACAAAATAAAATCAAATGACATAAACGAAATACATCTGTCGATTAATTAATAACTTTCAGTAACATCATTTTATATCAAACTACACATGGCCAATAATTTAAAAGTGACCAATACAATATAATTTTAAAAAAAGATGAATTAAAAGATTCTTTACAAAGAACCCTACTCACCTCCAACAACTGATATACAAGCGGTGCCCTCTGCATCTCCCTCTCATCCGCCGCGGCCAGACTGAGCGCGTGGAGCAGCACCGGCAGGGCGCGCGCCTCGGGCCGTGTTAGCACGCGCACGCAGCGGCGCACTCGCGCGCACAGCGCGAGCAGACGCAGGAGGGTGGCGACCAGCGAGCGCGCGCAACCTACGCGACCGATCGCTGCGAGACGTTGCAGCATCACTTCTAGACCACCTGTGTTGACGATAGTATGATATTTTCATTCTTTATAGTATAAATACATTTAGTTGCAAAATAGATCTATTTAAAAACAAAAGTATTATTAATAGCTGCGAGACTACACTAACAAGGGCAAGTAAATACACATACACTGTGCGAAGCCCGAACTCTTTCTTTACTTTAACATTGAATTAAACTTAAATTAGATAAAATAACAACATATTCCTTACCACAATCAGCCAACACATTCGCCATACGATACACTTGCTCGTCGTCCACAGTCTCCGCGTTGGTCTGGCTGAGGGTCTCCACAAACTCCTCGGTGGCATCCCCGAGTAAACCACGCATACGATATACAACTCTCATCGCATCAACTGCTTCGCCAGATGTACACCAAACCTGAAAAGTTTTTATTAATTTTCACTATAATGCTTTACAATTTTAAAAAAACTTTTATCCCACACATTAGTCTTAAGACACTCCATTCTCCATTAGGACACTTCCTGTTTCCGCTGAATTTTTATGGTATTGTATTTTAAGTGGCGAACTCAACCTGGCCGCAACCCTTCCGCACTTTATTTAACGAAACAAAGAACACAAACAAATATATTTAATAGCTACATCCATATTGTACGTAAAATTAAATAACGGAAGTTCCAAAATATTTACCTTTTTATAAACCTCCTTAACAGGCAGATCAAGGGACATGATCTTATTGCATACAAGCAGTTCCATTCCATTGTCGTCTTCGAGGAGGGCCACTAGTTCGCAGTCGGTACATATCTTGTTCTTCACGTCTCGCATTAGTGGACCCATGCCTGGCTCCACACACGAGTAGGGGTTACCCAACATTCGACCCTATAACAATAAACAAATTTAAAATATACCGCCGTGGCATGCAAATAAGTTAGCACATAACAAAAATTGCAAAAAAATACTAATTTTTAAAAATAATGCTAAAAAAGTACCTGTAAGAAGTCCTCCTGCTGTGGATCTTTCTCAAGCGTAAGGAAGAACTCGCCAACGTCGTTTTCTTCCGGATATATAATAGAGCAGAGACGTTCGAAAATGAAAACAGGCGTGCGGTAATCTTGCAATGGATACTTTTGTACCGTCTCAATGCAAACTGCCATGAATTCTGCTGTTTCTGTTTCAGTGCCTATACATAAAATATAAAAAAATGTTTGATGTTTGACCTTAAAAACTGATAATATTTCAAATAGTAGATTTGTCTTGTATGATTAAATTAACTACTACATGCCAATATTATTTAAATACAACAATCTGTTTTCAATCAAATCTTACATCATTAATGAATCCAGTGCGGACAATGCTAAATAAACACAATTCTAACTAATTACACCACTTTATTACCTGTAGTCATCTCCTCGAGCAGTTCCAACAACTTCTCTTGAGTGTCATCAGTGAGCCGCGTTCGTTGCACAACTAAACGCCGCAACGACAAATATCCGCCGAGGACCGCGCCAACCAAACGTCCCTTGTACGTGCGTCTAGCGCCCGGCTCTTCTAGGAACATTGCTAGCAACTCCGTTAGACGTTTTAGAGCATAGCCTGTAAAATAATTTTAATTGTTATATAGGAAGCCGAGTCCCAAGAGTCACGTGATTGAGTCCCGACACGTTCATATTTTTTGTTAGTTTTATGTTTTTAAGTATTATTTATTCCTTAGGAGTGCCCTTTTCCTTCCTATCCAAAATATATATATATTTTACATCATGTCATCATTTATATCTACTGCTAAATGTCAATATCCCTGCTATTAAAGCGTCTTGTAGGTTGAAATTTTTAGAATTATCCAAATTTCGTACAAACCTTGAGCAAGATCCGAAGTCAGAGTAGTTTCTTCAAGACGGTGCAAGTTATCAATTTCTTTTGTCATCAAATCCGCGATTTGTTGTAGTACGCCACGTAAGGCCAGGAATTGTTTCCATGGAGCTTCAGATGCTAGAGCTAACAAAATGAAAATGTCATTAATAAATACATTTTCACGAATTAATAAGACTAAAGGGTTTAAAAAATAAAACTTACTTTGATATAATTGTAAAAATTGTTCACTTGCTTCTCCCGCCGAGCCAACTTCTGGTAAAAAGCTGGTCAATAAAATTAAGACCTGTAAAAACATATAAAATATTATCATCTATATATATAAAAGG